>OMLB01018144.1:0-10980 GCA_900302555.1 Myripristis jacobus | reverse complement strand
GGAGATATTAAAAGCAGCTGATGTTGGCATTTGTTGCAAGTTAACAAATTCATGTCCACAATCTGTGATCCAAGATATAAAAAGTCACAAACAGTTAAATATGTTGTATGCAGGAAAAAATACTACATGTGTCATTTGACTCCTAAGAAATGCCAGTAACTTGTATTTCCAATATTTAAACACAGGGAGAAGCATTATGTTACAAGTTGGAGGCAGATTATATAGGTTTTGCACTTAAATATTTAATAAAAATGATGCATTTATGGGGAATCATTAATATGCTGAAAAAAGGTATTACTTGTCTTGAAAAAAATCTAACCAAATTGTTTCTCATTTTTAGTAAATTTATAGTCCTGAAAATATGTTTTTCTTTGTGGTCTGAATTCAACCACAACTATGTGACCCATGTGGGCGCATTCAACAACCAGACAGTCAAATTTCTGAATTTGAATGAAGCAGCAAGCAAACGTCCGTCTCCACTAGAGACATAAGAAACCTCAGTAAATCTTCTCCCACCACTCTCACACAAAAAAAGCCCTTTCTGTAGCTGGCACAACTGCAGGGGGTCTCAGCTGAGCAGGGAGATGTGGCTCATTTCTGTGTGCAATCAGAAAATGAATATGAATATCCTCTGGTGAAGTAGTGAAGTTACATAGACTTATGATGTGGGTTTTTTTCCATTATTTTCCCCATTTGGATTTTTAGTTTTAACAATAACTGCCGTGCTGCTCAACACAGAATCATGAGACTCTCCTGGGGAAATAGACAAGGCTATAGGGTTATGTTATGGCACATATTCTAAATGTTTCAGTTGTGTTTCTGAGAAATTACATTTTTCTCTTGGTTCAGTAGGTCAAATGGAACTAAACACTACAGTACCCATGAGCCTCATCAGCTGTTATTATGGTGAAAATACCAGATGAAGTTGTGAAATATGCTGTGTTTTTATACTATGTAATATTGTATTTGATGATTACAGTTGGTAATAAAACCCTACATCATAGTTTGTGAAATGATTCATGATTCTATGTAAATTATTTCTGTGCAGTTGCTATTTTTGTGTTAAAATCCTTTAAATAATCATAAACGTATCAATTCTTCAGTTTCTTTATTTTGAATCATGCCAGCTTGGCCTTTTTTTGGCTTTGAATTGCTTCCTTTAAGGCGTGTTTAATGGCACAAGTCCGTTACGACATGCTGCGGGATGTTATATCTCTGTTTTGTGCTGGCACCAGGAGCTGTTCACACGCAGCATGGCAGAGAGTGAGATGCGCAGCGCTCCTTATGAGTTCCCCGAGGACAGCCCCATTGAACAGCTGGAGGAGCGACGGCACCGCCTGGAGAGGCAAATCAGCCAGGACATAAAGTGAGAAACACAAACTCACCACTTGTGCTGCAAAATGTCTGGAATATTCAGAGGTGAAAACCTTCAGTGGGAAATAACGGGAATAAACGGGAAATCTCTTTCTCTCTCCTGCACCCACTTTGTACACACAGTCATGGTTTCACCCAGACACACATGCTCAACACTTTCTAAAATGTCAGTTTGTGGTCAGACTATCAGTGATCAGCTACCTGGATCACCGCATATGCCATCATGTTCTGCAAAAACTTTTAAAGGGAAGTGGGCTCTGTCTTGGTTGCTGGGTGATGCTGTTTCTGCACCAGCTGATACTCTGCTGATTATCTGGCACACCCTCTGCAGGCCTGTGTTTACCAATATAAGTGTACCACCACTAACTAATGGTGTTTTTTTTTTGTTTCATCCCTGATTACCTAATGCCTAATGTGCTTTTTGTGTATGCGTACATGTGTACGTCTCCGTGTTTTCTGTCTCCCATATGTGTGCTCGTGCATATATTTGGTGTCCCTGTTCTCTCTATGCTTCGTTTCTCCTCACCACCTTTGATTCCTGTCTGCCCCTCACCCATCTGCCACACTATCCTGCGCCACTGCATATCACCCCAAGGCTTGAGCCAGAGATCTTGCTCCGTGCCAAACAGGACTTCATGAAAATCGACAGTGCTGCAGACCTGGAGTGAGTGAGCTCTGTTTCAGTCATATACTGTACGTTCTCTCTCTCTCTCTCTCTCTCTCTCTCTGTGTCTCTCTCTTATTCTCTCCCTCTCTCTCTCTCCCTCTCTCTCTCTCCCTCTTTCTCTGCCTCCACCTACTCGTCAAACTTCAGAGTATTTATCCTCTCTGCAGATCAGAGTCTGACTTACGATATTTGTCTCACACAGGCAATTAAAACATCAGCATATTGTAATGCTTTGCAGCTTCCCTCTGCTGGTGACATAATGTAGTAATATCAGTGGGCATCCTGCTCTTTTGCCTCAGGCTGTTGTGATGTGCTGTCATGTTCAGCTTTGGATGGCTGTATTAGACCCTGTCTCTTAAACACTTATCAACAAGGCTTCTACTCCATGTGAAATTTTTATTGATCTTGATTTTACTCTTGTCTCCTTCTTTGCCAAACATCTATAATCAGGATTATGAAATATTTACCTCCTACAAACCCTGATAATATCTTGTAACTCTGGTCATTTATTAGCCTTGAACTTCAAGATATGCTGACATTTTTCTAGCTGTACACTCTACAATGTAGAAATGATTAAATTATAGTATTGGCTGATACTGTTGTTACTTCTTTTTTGAACTAATAACATTTGGTTTCTCATCTGGTAGCCTTCTGTATCACACTCCTTTCATTAACTCATCTCCCTCACTCCCTCATTACTTTTTCTTTCCACATGCTTTTTCTCTTTCTCTCTGTCTGTCTCTCTTTGTTCCTCCTGCCTCTCTCTACTTTTTTCTGGTCTTTATCTCTCCATGTCTCTCTCTGTGCCCTTTAGGCTAATGAAGGAGAAAAGTGTGGACACTGTTGATGATGGCTTTCAGGAGAGAGAGTTGCCGATGGAGAGGGAGTACCAGCGTGTCTCAATATCTGGAGAGGAAAAGTGTGGGGTGAGGAGATTTGCCAGTAACATGATTTGCATGTTTTCATGAGCATTTAAACTAAATGCCTCAGTAAGGCAGAATTCACTGATGTCTATTCACTTAGCTGTATTTGTATTCCTATCTGCCCAGGTGCCCTTCACTGATCTGGTGGACGCTGCAAAGTGTGTGGTGAAGGCTTTATTCATTCGGGAGAAGTACATTACCCGTTCCATGCAGACCTTCTGTAAGACCACCGCTCACTCCTTGCAGGAGCTGGGCGAGAGATCTCTGGATATAGGGGTCTACGATGATATTCCAGAGACCCCTGTCGATGCTGGTATAACATACAGTACATACACCAAACACATATCCTGTTAACATAGTTTTTTTTTCTTTAGAAATAATGGACTAAAAGTAGAGCTCACAACCAAAAGGCAGTAGCTGCCTTGGTCTCTCACATAGCCATGGGTGTCTGTGAAATGCTCTGAGGTAGTTATTGCACCCCACAGGATGCTCAGTAATTGCCTAGCCACCTACAGTACTGTACATTCACAGCTGGCATTTATCTGCAGGGTTCAGAGAGAGGGTGTGAGAGCATGTTGTGTTACTCATACAGCATCTGACAGTGCTCAGCTTCAGAAAAAACCTAGAAAAGACTACAGTGGCTCCCGGTCAGACTGCTGCCTTCACTGAGTCCCTGAACTCAGTTTCACTCACGGCCTACTTGTCAGCATAGACGCTGCAGGCTTTTCAAACCTGCCTGGCCTTGTTCTGCAGGGAAAGTGTGCTTCCTTTCAAATTGTGCCCCAGAACGCTACAACTGATAGCATCCAGCCGTCAAGGTCTCATTAGACGGCTTATGTACGAGTGACTAGTGAGAAGTGACCGGCTCACCTTGTTGTGGACCAGTCACAACACTGATTTTGCCATGTTATGGTCCAACCTGACTTCATGGGAGCACTGGGCCCTCCTGATCTTGACAACACAATATACACAACACAATATCCAGTCATTTTTTGTCCTCCTAAAGTTCACTGAGTTTACTCCTAGAGTTTCAACAGCATCTTTGCGTTCTAACCCAGCATTTGTCCCCAAAAACAGTCCTGAATTGATCATTGTCATTCTGAAATGAATTGTTATTGGTGCTTTTAAAAGCTGATTTGAGCTGCTGTTTGTAAGAATATTTCATTATTTTCCCTCTCAGTACTAATGAATCGATAGAGATAATAAATGAATGAACAGGAGCTGACCTGCTGTCTTGATATAACACGGCCGTTAACAGGGGATTGTTTTTCTGATTTTGCTGCGTTTACAACTCCCAAACTGGAAATGTAAACACAGAGGAGCACTGGGGCCACTGTCTCATTAAAAAGTCCCACGCCTACCATATTTTCCCTGATCAATTAGGTCTTATTGGCAGTTTCGAGATAAGTTGTAACATGGAACTTATCATTTGATTTTCCCTCCCCTGTTCTCCTAGATGCCCCTGTCCACCCACCGGTCTCAGAGACGCACCCTTATGAGAATCTCGATCCCAAGATTATGCCTCCAGACACAGGATATGGCTGCAAGATGGTGGATGGAGTAATCCATGTCTACACAAAGAAGAGTCCCATGGACAAGTAGGTTTTTGTCCCGTAGACTGTTAAATGATTTTTCTTCCTGAAAATATGAGTTGCTTTGCATAATCATATTCTTTGGGTTTTAACAATTCTGCCTCCTGTTCAGGAGCACAGAGCTGGATCTCCCCTATCCTGACCTGAAGGAGTATATTGCAGACATGAATGTTATGATGGCCCTCATTATCAATGGACCTGTGTGAGTGTTTCTTTAACAGTGTCATGAGTGTCATTCTGTTTTTAGCTCCGTCTTCATTCATAATGAAGTATGACCTTGTTTACTGTGTGTGGTGTTTGTAGGAAGTCTTTCTGCTACCGCCGCCTACAGTACCTAAGTTCGAAATTCCAGATGCACATCCTCCTGAATGAGATGAAGGAGTTGGCTGCTCAGAAGAAAGTTCCTCATCGAGACTTCTACAACATCCGCAAGGCAAGAGCCATCAAACAGTATCTTAACTTAACTGCCTTATCGGAGAGAAGTTGATTTCTCTCTTTTTATTGTAATTAGTCGATGATATCCCCCCAGCTGGAAAAATGTAAATGCAAAGATTCAAATTAATCCTCAAATTGTATTGCTTAGTCTACAGCACAACTGTGTATATGTTATAATACATATATATCCAAATAAGAGGCATTTTTAAACTGCAACAACTACTGGTACTGATCCTGGAGTGGACCCATGAGTGAACCAAAGTTATCCCAACCTCTCATAATTACACAAAATCTACAGTATGTTTGTCTACATTATTGTAGCAGGTTTCCATTCAGCCAACTAAATGGTGTTTTTCATGCTGTTGCATTGTTCGTGGTCCGTTCTGCCTTCAGGTAGACACACACATACATGCATCCTCCTGTATGAACCAGAAGCACCTGCTGCGTTTTATCAAGAGAGCCATGAAGAAATACCCCGGTGAGATTGTCCACATGGAGCGCGGGCGTGGACAGACCCTCATTGAGGTGTTTGAAAGCATGAACCTGACAGCCTACGACCTGAGCGTAGACACTCTCGACATGCATGCGGTGAGAAATGGGAGCATTAATAGGAAATATCTGACTACTATTTAAGGAATTTTAGTATTTAGGGGGCTCTGTACAAAAGAATATAGTGTAACTGAGTGAGATAAAAATACGTTCTACCTGATTTCTTTTTCTTCTCAGGACCGCAACACATTCCATCGATTTGACAAGTTCAATGCCAAATACAACCCTATTGGAGAATCCATCCTTAGGGAGATCTTCATCAAGACTGATAATCACATTGAGGGAAAATACTTTGCACACATAATCAAGGTATGAAAAATTCATTTGCAATGTTTTGTTTTTTTTTTGTAACTTTGAATAATGCTGTAACCACATATGCACAACTTAATTTATTGACATCTTCTTCTTGTTCAGGAGGTGATGTATGACTTGGAGGAGAGCAAGTACCAGAACTCTGAGCTGCGTCTGTCCATCTATGGCCGCTCCCGTGACGAATGGGATAAGCTGGCCCAGTGGGCCGTCAAACATCGTGTCTACTCTGATAATGTGCGCTGGCTTATCCAGGTGCCCCGTCTCTAGTGAGTTGTACCTCAACCCACATTAAATTAAAACTGAGCAGTGCAGCATATGGCACTAGCTCTGAAACTGGCAGTAGTTCACACTAGAAGAAGACAAGTCAACCCAAGTTGTGTGTCAGATGCCAGATGCAAGTGTGTGAGGACACACAGCCATGCCATAAGCATGGCTAACATAAGGCAAAAGTTTTGCTTGATAGATGACTCTTGGACCTTTCGTTAATGGCCTGTACCTGTTGGGCAAACAAACATGGTTGTAATTAGGGTCTGAACCAAAAGGAAGATGTGATTGGGGTTTTGCCAGTAACAAAACCCCAATCATGGCATGAATCTAGTCTGCCGGTTTAACGAATGTAAAAAAAGCATAAAAGAAGTCATCAGTTCACCCCTACACCTCTACATAACTACAAATTTTACTCAGCCTGCTCACAGCTAAATACAGAAGATATAACTGTTACAACAAAGCATAATTACTATCCATGGGTGTAAGAGTTTGTGACACATTACCTTGAAAATTAACCTGCAGGTGATTATAAGGATGTAAATCATGTGTCTTCCCTCACAAAAACTCCACAGCAAAAATTCAAGTTGTTTATTTAGTTACATGGTCCTACTTCTGCTGACTGTCCTGCATCTCAGCCATCCTCACAAATCACTAGCGTCAATTCCCATGTGTTATGTTACTCACATGTTTGTGAATAACAGTACATGTCATTGCTTTATGTACCATCTGTAGCTGTTTCTATGTGACAGCAATGATCACCTCCTTTTGCAGTGATGTGTACCAGACCAAGAAACAGCTGGCAAATTTCCAAGAGATGCTGGAGAATATCTTCATGCCCCTGTTTGAAGCCACCATGAATCCCTGCAGTCATCCTGAGTTGCACCTCTTCCTGGAGCATGTGAGGCATGAACTATACAAGATTCAAAGCTGTCTTGATGATTCACAGTTACATCTACTGATTGCTGTTCTGGTGTGTTTTTGTGTGTGACGTGTGTTGGCAGGTGGTGGGTTTTGACAGTGTGGATGACGAGTCCAAGCCTGAGCACCACATCTTCAATCTTGACAGTCCACTGCCAGCCAATTGGACAGAAGAGGACAACCCACCCTACTCCTACTACCTCTACTACACTTATGCCAACATGACTGTGCTCAATCATCTGCGCAGGTGTGGGGCAGCAAGACTAATCATTACATACAGAAAGACTTGTTCCTTCATTTTACCTGTTATTCATTCATTTAATCATTCAGAATTTTTTTTTTTTTTGGATGAATGAGGTTTCAATGTTTTTCACACATTTGTCCAATGCAGGAGGCGAGGCTTCCATACGTTTGTCCTGCGACCTCACTGCGGGGAGGCGGGGCCTATCCACCACCTGGTGTCAGGTTTCATGTTATCAGAGAACATCTCCCATGGACTGCTGCTCAGAAAGGTCAGCACATGATGAGTCATTTTCAAAGGCTTGTTAGGGAAATGCTTGGGCTTATGTTAATATTACATCACAACATTATTCTTCCATTCTTCTGTTCTGTCTGTGGAAGAGTCTACCTACCTACGTTTTCTCTTTTTACCAGCCTTATAGGCACTTAAATGTTGCTTTGTGTCATGTTTGACTAAGAACTGGTGATTGATTCACCGTTCACAAGCTAGATAGCATGATAGAGCTTTGATTTGGTCAAACTTTCAAATGTTTGTCTATGTCATGACATTGTCCTTTTCAACTTCTGTCCTCTGTTTGTCATCAAATACATAACTGTAATTTCCACAAGCACAGATCAATGGTGAATCATAAACAGAAAGATACAGTAGCAGTTACCATGGCAAGGACCATTACCAAGTTGTCTTTCATCTCATCAAATGATAATGTTGTTCTGCAGAGAGAAATGATAGTAAACTGACCCTACGCAAAAATTTGCTGAACTACCCTTGTTTACCCTTTATGAGTTCCCACGTTCTTGATTTGTGTTATTCTGTTACAACCCTGTCTTGACTTAAGTCATCATAGCTTCATTGCTGTATCTGTGGCAAGTGTTTGTGATTTCCTGCTCTTTAAGGTCTGCATGTAATGAAGTATAGATTTGTGTGTAGGAGGTATGTTTTTATGTGACGTTGTAAAATATGGGGAAAAAAAATCTAACTTTGAAGAAACATAAGGTGAAATTTGAGGGAAGCTCAGAGTACAGAGTTAATTACAGATT
This sequence comes from Myripristis jacobus, assembly GCA_900302555.1. Taxonomy (NCBI): domain Eukaryota; kingdom Metazoa; phylum Chordata; class Actinopteri; order Holocentriformes; family Holocentridae; genus Myripristis; species Myripristis jacobus. Next base: position 2,665 of record OMLB01018144.1, on the reverse strand, counting down.
CATTTGTTGTGGAGGGGGGTGACATGGGAGAATTTGAGGAGAATCTGGGGATGTTAAAGATGAGGAGCTAGAGGGACTGAACGTTTTGAGAGGCAGATGGGAGATGACTAAAGCTAAAACGAGAACAGGGCTGTGTCCTCGGTGAGGACGGTCAGATCAAACAGATGACGAAACAGAGTGCAGACCTGCGGGACTGGGTTAGTGTGGGCCTTGCATGACAGTCAGTTATGAATTGTCACACCAAGATTCTTGGCAATCTGTGCAGGAATGACACTGCTCAGTTGTGATCAAGAAGTGTTGTAGAGGGCAGAAGTTTTGTGGGAAAAAGAGCATCTCAGTCTTGTCAAGACTGAGTTTGAAGTGGTGGGAAGACAACCAACTCCAACTGAAAATGTCAGAGAGGCAGGCAGGCATGTGAACCTCAGCCTGGGTATGAGCGTAAGGGAAAGAAAAGTCATGTTAAATGTGACCAGCATCACAGCGGTAGGAGAGGTTGTGAGATGATTAGATGGACTAAGCAGTCTAATGTCTGGAGAGAAGAGGAGGGTGCCCAGGACGTAGCTCTGGAGCACCCCAGTGGAAATGTTGCACTGTGGATAGTTCCTGCCCTGGGGGGATGCACTTGTAGGAGGACGGTATGGCAGGTTACACCGGCATAGATTAGAGGTTGGTTGGTGCTGGGATGTGATATGAATGCAAATTGGAGGTATGGAGGTGCTGCGGTGCAGCTGTTCACTGGCATAGTGGGTTCATTGATGGCTGCTGGGTGTGTCTGTGTGCCCAGTTAATGCAGCTCATTGTCTTTCTTGTGTTCAAATTCTGTGCTTTTTATATAACTTTCTTTTATGCAACTGTGATACCACTTTCATCAGTGCCTGTGTTTTGCTATCTGTAAAGGACTTTGTAAACAATGTTTTCTAAAAAGGGCTATACAAATTAAGTTACTATGGAGCCAAGAGGACATGAGCTAGTTACACTTGAGGTTCATCTGAAGAAGGATGATAGAAAAGGTGAGCCCGTGTCAATGAGGTTAGTTGAAGGGAGGATTAGAGTGTAACTGGGATAAGATACCTCGCCAGCAAGCTTCTGTTCAAAGTAGTTCAAAATGTTTTCAGTAGAAGAGGAAGGAGGAGGTGGAGTTGGGCTAAGACAAGAAGAAAAGATAAAAAAAAAAAATGTTTTTGAGTGAGAGGCAGATGATTAGATTTTATAGTGGTAGGAGGCTGAATTAGCTGCACAGCCAGAGGCAGAGAAGGAGGAGAGGAGAGAATGAAAGTGGGGCGAAATCTAACAATATAGACTTGTGCCATTTTCTCTCAGTTGCTTGAAGCCATGTACATTCACTTTGCAAGGCTCTAGGGAGACATGGATCACATGAAGACAGGCAGGCAGGTGTGGAGGAGAGGGGACAGAGGTGAGAAGAGCATGAGAGAGCAGATAGAAACATGGAGGTTGGCGAGTCAGTGGTAAGAGGGACACATGAGAATGACTGAGAGATGGCAATTTATACCAAATGGTGACAGTTGAAGGAGATACCAGATAAATGCTATTAGTACTGGTGGTGGAAATGGGGAAGGAAATGGTCAGAAACATGAAGAGGGGGAGAGCTTCCCTGTGAGAAGGTTGGCATTGTGTAGAGGAGTGAGATAGTGTCCTATCTTCAGGAAGTATGTTGAGAGGAGTGTAGATCATAGAAATTCTTTAAGCGCACCCTGGGGAGCGCTAAACTACAGTGGGGGGAAGGGTGGGTTCTAGTCATGGTACAGGACTTCCTACAAAAGTCAGAGAGTTCTGTAATAGAAAGCAAACAAACAAAAAAAACACCATAAATTTTGCCAAACCAAACAGATGCCCATTAACCTTCATTTGTGTACCTGCATGGACACACATACCCTACATCTACATAGTACACCCTTATTATCCATTGTAACAAAATCAGATTGGGCCAGCATACTGTATGCTTCAACTTCTTCGTGGGTGGTGTACTTCATAGCAGTATGCTTGCTTCTGTGTAAATGCTCTCTTAGTCACCCATTTTTATTGAGGAAATGTTTTCATAGACACTGGCAATCTTTGATTCGTCCGCTCGTTCTAATGATTTCTTCACTTTAGTTAAGGTCATTGATTTGTTGCAGTCAGGCAGTGTTAGCAGTCAGTGCATTGCTCATACACAGACCCAGCAAAGAAGTTAAAGTGTGTGTCAGCCATCTTTGATTTTATTAAAATGAAGATTTTTTTTTGGTAAAAATGAAGAGTTAAGTTTATAAGCACATAGAAGAAGACACTACCAGTCAAATGTTTGGACACACCTTCTCATTTAATGTTTTTTCTTTATTTTCATGACTATTTACATTGTAGATTCTCACTGAAGGCATCAAAACTATGAATGAACACATATGGAATTATGTAGTAAACAAAAAAGTGTGAAATAACTCAAAACATGTTTTATATTTTAGATTCTTCAAAATAGCCACCCTTTGCTTTGATTACTGCTTTGCACACTCTTGGCATTCTCTCCATGAGCTTCATGAGGTAGTCACCTGAAATGGTTTTCCAACAGTCTTGAAGGAGTTCCCAGAGATGCTGAGCACTTGTTGGCCCTTTGGCCTTCACTCTGCGGTCCATCTCATCCCAAACCATCTGGATTGGGTTCAGGTCAGGTGAC
>OMLB01018143.1:0-16023 GCA_900302555.1 Myripristis jacobus | reverse complement strand
ACTGGTGATGATAACGTTACTATTTAATAGAAATGGTCCTTACTTGTGCTTGGGGGACATGCAAAGGTGACCAAAGGTACCCAGAGAAGCTAGATGGAGCTCGTTTAATTAATTTCCCCAAGCCAAAAACACAATTGGAGAAATGTCTGCGGTGGATCAAAGCCCGTGGAAGGCCACATGAACAACTAAATGTACATAAAATCAACAAAAACAAGGCTGTTTGCTCGAAGATAAGCCCTGTTATACTTTTTGTTGATAGTTGCTATTTGTTCCGATTATCCATCTGGTTACATGTCATTTTGCCCCATTCGCAACGTAGAGTCATAACATTATAACAAGCAGTGCAACAAAGTTGCCAGCTAACGTAGCTAGCTGACGTTACATTTCTATAACGTTAGCTTGCTAGCTAGCTAGCAAACAAGTAACGTCAGCTAACGCAGTTCCTACTCTGATTATAGAAATGAAATGAGCCTGGTGTTACAGTTCCTCTCATCAATTTCCTTCAGTAACGTCACCAACGTTAAACTGTAAATCCGACATAGCCTAGGAGGGGCTATTCAGTGTGAATGATCCTGTCATGTAGCTATAGTGAGCATTCACTCCAGTGGGCTAACATTAGCCTTCGTAACATTACGGTAGCTTGATTTAATATCAGTGGCAGCCCCCATCTGATATAACGTTAGCTGGAAAGCAGGTTGAATATTGTTATGTCATTCGTTAGATAATGTAGCCCTATGTTATCTGGGATTAAAGCTAAATCATCTGACATCTTGAAGTTGCAACTGCCGAAGTGAGACCAGGTGATTGCATTGAGGTAGGGCAATGGCTTGTGAGACATAGCAACAGTAACTATGTGTGCTGCCAGCGTCGGAATGGTGAATTCTAAGCTTTCTGACGTTCTTGGGAATGAACCAAAGGAGCTGATGACTAGAACAAATTCTCAATCCACTGCTGCAGTGATACAGTTCCTTTGTCTAAACGCTGCACTGGAATAGACAGTCTCACAGCAATATGGCCTATCCATTATGTTTGAAGCTATCAGCGTAGTAATAGAGGCAGGACCACACCTCAACCACACCACTTCCGACATTCCTATACCTTCCTAAACCTTCCTAAACCTCTCCTTTCTTTCCTTTCTCATTATTCTACACATATTCCCCTTCATCATAACACAACGAGCAGACCCAAAGACAAAAAACAAGCAACTAGATTCAAGCATCATTCAGTCCACGCATCATCTCACTCTCATTCAGTAAACCTTTAAATGCCTTTCACCGATGGTGTGGTCCTTGCTAGTGGAAAAAATGACTCTTGTACACCTTGGTGAATTAATATTACTACTATTACCACTACTTCTACTAAGGAGAAGAAGAAGAACAGGAAGAGGAGGAACAAGAAGAATGATATGCAAAATGTATAATCACTCAGTATTTCAAGAATGGAGTAGGAAAAGTGTAGGAAAGAAGGAGGAAAAGGCAGTGTAATAGGGTTCAGATTTATGCCATCAGCGAGGCCTCAACTAATGAGTAGAGCTCTCACTGTAAGCCAGAATCAGCCTTAAGCTCTTCAACTTGTCGACAGCTGTGTCCTCAGTTTGATTGTACTGGGAACTCTTTACTTCCTATCAGCCAACGCCATTGTACATTATTGCTGATGGCAATAGGTATCATGCAAGTCATCAATAAATAGATGAAAACAAACAGTCAGTTTGAATAAGGAAAAAAACAAAAACTAACACACAGAAACTGCCTGTTACATTTGTTCTCTGACGGCAGCATTGTTTTCTCAAGTGCAACCACTGTCGTCCTCTGATGACTATTCAAAGGGTTTTTCATCGGAGGATTGAAATAAGAGAACAAAAGGTCTCTGGAGCCTGTTCACCCACGAATAATCTGCTTTGGGCTTCCCATTAACTATTCCCCAAGGAGCCATGTTTAATTGCCAAGTGTTAATTAGAGATTTAGATGGGAAGGGCTGTAGCATCCCACTGCCATTTCCCTCTAAAGCCATTTGGGGTTAGCATGTCACAACACGCTACGTATATATAAGTCCCTCCTGGGCATCCCTGCTTTCATCACCAACTACCTGCTGGAACACTGAGAAGGCAAGAGCAAGGGGGAGAAAAAAAGGCAAACGCATATCTTGTGCATATTGCCATGGTCACCATCTCCCTGCCCCTGGCTTTGGTGATTTATATGTGGAGTGGCATGTCTGTCTGTTACTGAACAACAGTTTCCTCAAATTGTTTCAGGGATTATGGTACAGAGCCCAGTTAAGAGCCAAACTTGACTCTGGGCTGAAAAAATGCATTACAAAGGGAGGATTCATGTAGTGCATGACACTGTCATTTAGCCCGTTCAAATCTCAGTGGAAAAGAAAATGTGTAGTAGAGCAAATGACATGGATGACATCACATCAATGTTCTTGGAATGGGGAGCATTTGTGGTCAAGATAGTTGGGTTGTCCTCATTTTACTAGTATGAGCAAGCGAGCTCTCATGCAGGGTTTTGTTTTATTCATCAGAGGCTGATTTTAACAAATTCCACATACCTGCTACGAAACCTGATTGGGAAAATCTCAAATGGATCAGAACACTTGCACCTGGTCAGCCAGATAAAACGGATCACAATTCACCTACATTTTTATGAGATAATCTCTTTTGTTTGGTCTCCCGGTCTGTATGTATAGAAACAGGGCCCTTCCATTGTAGAGGACCATGCTAATAGATACGCAGAGGCTTACAGAGTTAGGCTGCCAGGCATATGCACAGTCACATGTGCAGCCAGCCAGCCTGAGCACCCAATCTGGACAGATGTAATTCTCTTTGTGTGATAATGGGCCTCAACATGCGTGAGAGAGGAGGGAGGAATCCTTGGGGGAAACTGGCAGATGTCTAACCTTTCCCAGCACACACCATCTCATAGTGTTATGTAGTGGAGTTGCCGGCACGGCCATACAAGGGTTCAGTGCGAGGTGGTGTGACCCCAGCACATTAGTGAAATATTTTGCTCCCATAGATGCACTGTTATACCACTGGTAAGGAAAATTATAAAGGTAAAAGTAAGAGAGGAGGTCACATAAAGTAGCACAAACATTAAACTACATTTTCAAGAAAAAACATTCAGATTTTGTATTGGTTTCATTAATGAAATAGTAATTTTGGCATGGCCGTTGTAATTTCTTCAAAGGCTTGAGAGTAATGAATTTTTAGCTCATGTGAACATATTCATAATACATTATGATAAACCGTGGAGTAATGCATGTTCCACTGATGGATTGTCCAGTGGTTGTTGGACATAAATTCTTCCAAAGTTTGATAATGATAATAATTCCTTTTAGCTCATACCAACAGATTTCAGAATCATTATAAAAACTAAAAAAAAAAAAAAACCCACAAAAGATACTCACTTGTTATTACACTTAGCTGAAAATTAAATCAGTCAGAGAAGGAGTAGACATATTTGAATAAATATTCAAACAGATGCAAGATGGATAAATAAATAAATAACACACGTACTTAATTCCCACAACCACAACACTCAGGAGCAAGATAATCTCATTCTAGATCCAAGGCACTGCATGTGCACAGGATTGAATTTAGCGTTAAAAAGTCACACATGGATTTCTACTCTCTTGGATTACACATACAGTCTCTTTCTGAGTTCAGTTGAGTTACAAACGAGTAGAAAACAGTGCTGAAACTGTGCACAAGACTGGGAACGGGCATATGTTTTAAGTAGAGTGAAAATAAATCTAAAACTATCTTTCATCTCAGTGGGTGCCACAGTTCAAGGCCTAGTATTTAGCATGATTGCTGGGCTCTTTACTTTGTGCAACAGTTAACAGCCTGCCTGATTCCTATTTAAGAGCTCATTTAAGTCTGCTTGCTAGCTTCTGACAGCCCAGGCATTTATCACATGGTGCCACATTGTAATAGAATTCTCTATTCAGAACAGATTATACCCAGGCTTTCTGATGATAATTTTCGCCGTCTTTGAGAGCCGAGTGAGCGCTCTATTTATTTATTTATTTTTTCATTCCTCATCCCCCCTATGCACAGTCCTGAGCTTCCTCCATAGACTGGTTCCCTCTGTCTTCATGCCTCAGAGGGGTTTGACTGTTTCCTGTCTCTAAATTCAACTGTCACCTGGACGTCACCCCCGCTCTGTCAGCGTGCCAGTGGGACAGATGGCCTCTCATCTTGGCCATGCAGCCTTGTGTATGAGAGCTCAGGCTCTACCTTTTACAGCTCATTTAAAGTGAATAAATGCCAGAGCTGGTGTCACATCATAACCAGCGTGCGGTAGTTAAATGGGCAGATAAACGTGGCATGTTGCTGCTTGGCTCAGTACCGATCTCCTCTGTGTTATCTCCTCTGTCCCTGTTCACCAACTAGCTGAGATTAGTCCCCTGGTCTGTTTCTACACCCTTAGTGACAATAATTGGTGTCAGAGTTTGTGTTACCTCTACTGGGTGTTTACTTATACTACTACCACCACTTTTACACCAAGGGTGCAGGTTCTACACGTTTTTTTGTTTGTTTCTTTGTTTGTTTGGTACCTTGGACTACACACCATTTAAATCTGCAAACACCCTATAGTCTACAGCCACAATCTTCCAGTCCAACTGAAGTGCAACGTTTTCTTCAACATTCAAACCCTGAGGTCTCTCCTCATAATGACACCATGAACATAAGTCAGAGTCCAATCTAAAAGTGAGTAATGAGATATTGGTAATTTATGCAGAGGTAAGGACTGCCTACCTAAAATATAGAGCATGTCCTCTGGTCACAAGTTGTGGGTGACCCGCTTACACCTCTGCTGATGGGAACTGAAGCCAGTAATTACCCAGGAGTGTTCCAGGGTCCAGAACGTGGAACTGAAGTGCTGGGAAACTGTTCACACTCAGTTTACATCCTGGATTGTTGTGGGATTTAAGGTCAGTGTAAAAGGAACAGGTTAAATGGCACAGATGGCAGAATCACATATGGATACACAAAGCACAGCACATCCCGTAGCTAGATCGCTAATATTCCTTTCACTCATTAACTTGTTACCCACATGGCAATTTTCATTTTGTGATGAAAAGAATGATGGGAAAACAAAAACAACCTAATTGTGGGCTTAGATATAGACTGCATGCAGTTAAATGTTTTACTTCATAAACTGGTGGTGTATGGAAATTAAACATCTGAGTCTGAGTTTTGCTGTCTTGCTGACAGCATCTCTGGAACAATAACATGAGTGTGTTTGGCTGCCGCCTCTAAACACAAAACTCCAGGCTGCAAACTGCAAAGAGCCATTAAGGAGTGCCAAAAGCCATTAAGAACGACTGGTGGCATTTCCAGCATTTCCTAACAGGCCAAATTGTATAATTCTTCATATTTAATCGTCTGTAATCGGCAGCATCAGCCATGCTTTGTGTTGAGTCAGCATGGCAAATTAAGTATTAAAAGAGAGTGTCTCCAAACAGTATAAAACCAACAAAGGCAGTGCAACCCAGTTCAGCTCTTGTACTTGCAGCAGAGCTGTGGGTAAACACATTTACAAATGTTGATGCTTTAAAAGTTATTAAAAACTACACTCCAATGCTCTGAAGCATCAAACATGCTGAATAAATAATTGCTGACTTTAGTGTATCCAAAGTAGAGTTTAAAAAATCTTATGAGGGTATTATAGTGAGCCTGCAATTGAAAACTAAAGAACAAAATAAACTGTTTAAAGTGCTCAATAAAATAACATTTCTTATTCATTACCTCTGCCAGTGGAGTTGTATGAGGATTATATTTTTTGTCCCATTCATCTGATTGTTTGTTTGTTAGGGGGATATCTCAGAGAGTTAGAATGGAATGGATTTGCATGAAACTTGTGAGAGGTTGTCCTGGGTCAAGGAAGAATTGGACAGTTTTTCACACTGACTGGCCAAAGTGGGGCTGGCGACAGTGGGTGAGGATTCACATAAAAACACAAGAAACGTCTGAACAGATTCACACAACAACTGATTCACCTCTTCACACTGTCAGGCCAGATGGGGGTGTGGCACTGGGCATGATTAACATTTGGTGAATATCCAACATGTGGAAATGGCATCTCTTGACAATTGCGTAGTGTTGGCAGGGGTATGTGCTCCACTGAGGGCTGTCTAGTTTGAAATTAAGTTTTGCTAGACTACCTGAATAATTTATGTTGTCTAATTTATGAAAAATGTTATGGTTAAAAAGAAGTATTTGGTTGAATGGTTTACAAAGAGGTGCACCGAGGTTACTGCATACTGCAGTCTAGCACTTTCTCTAGGAAAAACCTCCATACAGTAATTCTCTGTAGGTATTAGTCATTCTAAGGAATTTAGTGACCTCTTTTCTCCTTCGTTCTTGTTTATTTTATCAAAAAACCTCCAGCGAATTGTATGCCCTAAAAAGCAGCAGACAGTGCCATGTTGTATTATCCCACGTGTTATCACATACATATATCATTTATAGTATATAGCTTACATCATTCATATCGTGTGATTTGTATGTGCAAATAAACTGTACTTATTGCTGGGTAGGTTACTCTCAAAATTTAATCCAGCACAGATTACACATTATTGGTTAGGATTAATCCACAGGAATAAACCAACTCAGCAAAGTTATATGGAATTAAGCAATATATCTTGACATACACACTAAATTGCGCAGTATTTTTTTTTTGCATTGTAAACATTATTTCAGTGTGTCTAAAATGATGTTGCTGTCTACAGTCTCACAGTTCAGATGTCTTTTGTTCGCATCATTTTTGGAATAATCCAGCGAGAAATGACCCATTTTTGTCTTCAATCTGAGTAACATGTATTTTGTTATCATTATTGTTTTTAGTACCTGCACAGTTCCATCATTTTGTGCATTTCTGTAATCCCGTTGCACATAATCTGTTAGTACTCCCAAACCCAGTATGTACTGAATGCACTTGAATAAAGTTGTTCAGATTTGAAGCGTCTAAGTTACCTTGTGGTCTAAGTGTCCATCCTGAGACAGAGAGTTTTGAGCTCATGCTGTGCCTCATAACTCAATACTCAACATCATAAAACTGCCCTGAAGGCAAGGTACAAACAGAATGTGAGAAAACATGTAGTGTGAAAGGTATCAGCGTTAAAATATGAAGACAAGTAACAAGGAAAAGCATCTTTACGTTTTTGAGAGATGTTTTTGATTTGGTGTTTGAAAGCACAGAGCTTGTAGATTCTAGTTGACTCCCTAAAACACCGCATTGTGTTTTAGGACTAAGGGCCTCAATGCAATATAAATTACAATATAAATCAACACACTCATCAATGAGTGATATAGGACATGGTCTCTGCTCAGCTGCCCTGTAATGTAAAGATTCGGTTCCCTTACTACCAGTCAGTTTCTGTTCCTCTCGGCAGTTTTATTAACATGCCAGCAGAAACACAAAACTAAAAACAGCCTATTAAGCAGCCCATTTTTTTTTAACCCGTGTCACATTGCCTATATGGCTCAAAACAAAATTCTATTGACAGTAAGTCTACATACATACTGTAGCCATCACATCTTAGCCTACTTGCTCAAAGACATATCATTATTCAAGACATCACACAGAAGTACCACACCATCCTCTAACTAATGAGACATTGTAAAATAACTCTCATGTCTCCTTTCCAGCCTATGATAGGCCAGACAGGTCTGTATGAAGACTTGTCTGGTCGGCATTTGGTTGCTGCGGCTGTGATGGCTCAGTCAGCTGATTTCTCCCCAGGCTGGGTCCCTGGAGATAGGAACAGCTGTCCCCTTCATGATGGCTCACTGGCGAGCAGAAAGCAGCCACCTCTCTTCCCAAAGCTCTGGGGATTGACCAATAGATTGTCTGCTTCTTGTGCATGTGTGTGTGTATGTGTGTGTGTGTGTGTGTGTGGATTAAGGTATTAGCTTGACACGAAAAAGCACAGCTAAATCTCCAGGAGCCAGATCCCATTGTCACACAATACTGATGCAAGGGCCAACAACAAAAGGTCTGTGTGTCTGTGGGAAGTAACCTTGATAAGAGTAATAGGAGAGTGTAGGAGTGGGTGGTCCAGTGGAAATGACTGCTATCTAGCTCCCACAGCTAGATGAGCAAGGCAGTGACAGTTTTTTTTCACTGAGGCATGCAGAAAGATAAATGAGAGAATCCATACTCTTAAAAATTAATTGCAATCTGTGGTAATAACCTTGGAGGCTGGAGGAGAACAGGGGAGCCTTTCTGGTTGGCTGGGGGATTCTTAAGGCGCCTTAGGGGGGTGATCCCAGGGATGGCAGCAAATGGCTGTGGTACCACATGCTGACGGGTGCTGAGGCAGGCCAGCTGTTCAACTTACTTGGCAGCAAAACATCTCTAAAGCAGGGCAGCAGATGAGACCGAACACTCAGCTGGGAGTTAGTCCGCTCCCCTCTCATTAAACAGCTACTTAGATCAGCAGCATTAGCCATGTACCCACTTGCACGACATATGACTTTTTATTATTTTTCACATCTTTACTCTTGAGAAAGGCACAGCCTTTCTCTTTATGAAACTGCACCAACAAACACAGATACATGCACATACAGAAGACAGATGATTATGTAAGCTCATACTGTTTGGCTGTCTGACTGGTTAGTCTCTTTGGCTTTAACAATACCCATACTTGTAGTCTTATAGTACTGAGTATGTGTACATGCTCTGTCAAGTAAATGTGGAAGACTGTCCCACATCTGAAACAGACAGATCCACTTAATCCTAACATCATGAACCCTTAACCCCTAATTCCACTTTGGAGTGGTATTTAGTGTTTCCCACAATTCATCAGGAGTTTGACTGCCAAAAGGAAGGAGTAACAATAAAACATTCATAAGTAAGTTATATTAACCTATTGCAGCCTCTATTATTGGGCAGTTTGCCCAATATAAATTAAGCAAATGTGATTAATTGCTTGATTATTTATTTATGTCTCTATTTGCTTACTTAATAATATAATTAGTTATGATTTTGTTTGAATGTTTGAATCGCCAACTGGGCCCTTTAATTTATATATTTATTCAGAAAATATACTGCCTTCATGCCATTCTTCGGTAAACAAAAAATATATAAGCAAAAGTGACAACTGAATCATATTCCTTTAGACAAATATGAGAATTTAAAAAAAAACTCTGAACACTTGAGGTCTTCATGTCTACTTGTACACTATAGCCAGTTTCTGGAAATACAGTCAAGTGGCCACTTGGATGAAGAAAAAGGCACAAGTCTGGGAATTGGGAGAAAGCCCCTCTCTCTCACTCTGTCTCTTCCCTTCATTCATGGAGCAAGGTCTCCAGTGACTCTGCATCTCTTCCCAAGGGTTCTTCTTTTCCCATCTCCCCCTCCCACAGCCTAGCAGATCAGCTCATTATCGCCCATGCTGGGCATGGTGGAACAGGGCTTGGCCCTCTCAGCCAGCTGCCAGGGCTTCCTTTCCCTGAATGAAGGCTGTGGCTCTGGCCCCCATAACACACTGTCCCACAGAAAGGCAGCCAAGCACAGGATTTTCAGCAAGCAGGAGGTGAGAAGAGGTAGACACCTGCATCAATCTGCCCTCATTTTTAGGGCTTGAAACTCAGCTCGACTCAGCGTGTGCTGGATGATCGTGCTTTCTGTCCTAGCACTGCGTCAACCTCTTCTATTGGCTGGACAGCTGTGAAGAGGATTAGCACATTTCCTGGTCTCGACTGCCACGCTACACAAGAAGTAGTTACTAATTTCCACTATCTAGAATAACGCTAACAGGCATTTTGGACTCACAGTTGTGCTAGGTGATATAGATGATACCAAAATCGATATCGATTTGTTAGCATTATATATCACAGTATGACTCGTGTATGTAAAATCACATGTTACATAATCAAATCAATGCTGATCTATTTGAACTGAATGGTAATGTTAGGTGTGATGTCAAACAAAACTCATGTTCTTATAATATTACTTTAAATGTTTCACACCTAATGTTATCAGTTTTTTCAACATCTGTTAACTTGTTATCATTGATTTAGAGCAGCAGATGAATGTAATGGATGATGATGATGATGATGATGAGTTATCGCCAAGCAATAAGTCCAAGATAATTTGGCTACAGAACATTTGGATCTTTCAAACTCTGAAGCTGAATAAACAAGAGGCCAGATGTGTCCTATCCCACTGCCACTGTCCTCTCCGCCATGTGAGTCCAGATACACAGCCATAAGCAACTCGTCAGCTTGACTCACCTTCTCCTGGTACTGCCGTCGAGAAGAGTCTAGAGATTGGATTAGTGCAGTGGCGTGGCCCACAAACATGGCGTAGCATGTAGCGCCCACGATCATGCTGAGGATGGTCAGCCACACGTCTGTCATGCCCACCGGTGGGTACATGCCATACCCAATACACAGCATGTGGCTCATAGCTTTGAAAAGGGCGTAGGAGTACTGCTGTCCCCATGTGTCATTCTAGACGAGGGAAGAGAGAGAAGAGATAAGGGTGAGTTAGGGTAACAGAAGGGGAGATTCAAAGGCTCTCTCTCTCTCTTCCACTCTCTCTGTTTCTCTTGCTCACTCTCTATGTGTCACCCTCACACAAACACGATAGGGGCGATGGTGGCACATTAAAGGTCAATGAGCACTCTAAACAGCACATACACACACGTACATACGCACAAGCGATGACTTGAGAGAAAACCGGTGGCAGATGTCTTCTTCAGATTGTTTCACTTTGGGCAGAGCAACTGGCAGTGTGGCACATATTTTTCAGTATGCAAACATTTGGAGCAAGCAGACATTCGGGCAGGAGCCCAAAACACAGTCCTGAGAATGGGCGGATGGAGCATAAGACACTAGAGGCTTCCAAGGCAGAAAGTAGGTCAGCTATTTAGAAAAAAAGTGATTTCTCTGTGAATTTTCTCGTTTGTAGATAAATTGCCCTTTTCCTTTAGATTCCGGTGGTGGTTCATAGCGAATCAATATCAACTCTCTCCTGGGGGTGACACGTCCAAATTGCTTTCAAACTCATTTCCACAGTGGGAAAACCTGAGAGATAGCAATGTTATTAGTGCCTCCTAAAAAGGTAAGGAGCGATGTCCCAGCAAGATAATGGGACAGCTACTGTAAAGGAAGACAAGAGTGTCCTCTAACGATCCTAATCAGGACCAAACCAACCATGGTTTGGTGTATCAATATGAACATCCTCTTTGTCTATCTGGCATGAGAAGCCGACAAACATGAGGAGCTGTCCGTCAGTGAGACACACTGCCCCCGAGGCTTGAATTAATTCAGAAAGATATATTTGTTATTGTGTCACATTGAGGATCATTCTTCTAAGTAATGCAATTAATTAGCCCATGTTTACCAAGTGAAACAAAACAAACCCCATTTTGATGTTAATAAGAGACTGCATCACCCAGCAAAGATTTTAAACCAACTGCACTATGTGAGCTCTTCCTCACACATTAGTTGTTCCAAAATGCACTGGACTGCTACAGTATTTGGATGTAAAAAGCTGAGGATGAAGCCAATGCCACCTCTTTGGAATTCATGGAAACAGACTTTACACTGCATGTATCTTTACTAAAATCATCTTGAGAGACTGGTATTAAAACAACTGAAATATGCAAGACAGACAGGTTTTTGTTGATATCACCAAAGTACAGCTTGTGATTCATGAATAATACAATACAGTGGTGAAATCTCTCTTTGATTTCAAAAATATAACAGGAAAAATGATCTAAATGTCATTTTAGGATACTCTCAGTTAGGTCTGGGTGATGTATCAATATTATATCTCATAATAATCTCATAGATTTTACAATAGTATCATAGAGTAAAGGAATGTGATTTCCAGGACTGGCTGATTTAGTTGTTGCATTATTTGCCTCTATCTGTTTGGTCATCATATCCACCTTACTAATGACTGTTAACCAAAAACCTAAATATTGTAAGTTCCAATAGCCATCTCTACAGTATCGTCATAATATTGACATTGAGGTATTTGGGCAAAGATGTTGCAATATTTGATTTTGTCCAGATCGCTGAGCCCTACTCTCAGTTTGAACAAATTGTTTTTACATGTAGGAGACAGTGAGACTCACAGTGCTCTCTAGGCACTCCTAGAGAGGGGTACAGATGATCAAAATGTATCATACTCTGAGCAATGTAGAGCAAATGCACTCATATGACAGTTTTTTTTTTGGAAGTGAAAGCTTAACATACAGTTGAATTCAAGTTGGTTGGTGCACAGTTCAAAATTGGTTTGGTATTCTTAAGGGGTCACTTTTTATAAAGAAGCCTACTACATACTGTGAATGAATGTTAAATCAAGGTACTGAGGACTGTGCATATTTCTGCAAAAATAAAACATGTGTGTTGATATATAATAGCTCAGATGATTCATTGTTTTACACTAAATCTATTATGCATATATGACACTGCGGAAGATCTACAATATATTTTAGTGTAGTACTTAGTAAGTATTTTGTAATAATGGAGTATTACTTGACAAATTATTAACTGCAGTACTAATTCCTGGTTGTCATTGTCCCCACCTTTTCCAATGATTTTCTGTTTTCTCCAAGTGTCTCTTTCTCTTTTGTTTTCTCTCTCTGTTCCTTGCTTGCCGACATATTTCCCTTCTTGGGTCCCGCAGTCCTGCCCTTCTTGCTCTCTCCTGCAAACCTGTTTAGTATCAGTCTCATCAACCGTGCTCCTTGTCTTCTCTGCTCATTAGTCCACTCCCAGCTAATCAGCTCCCTGTCTATCCTCCTGTCCAGCCACCTGTTCTTTATTCCCTCATTTGTTCAGTATTTAACTTGAGCTTTCAGTCCAGTCTTTGCCATTTCCTGTTTCTGCTGTGGTTCCTGTCATCAGTTTGTAGTGTGAATTCTTTGGTGTATACTTGTTGTTGTGCCAGGTGGTCTGTCACATAATGCTTTACTTTGCTTTAATTCCTCTCTCTACAAGGAAGCAAGTCTGATACATCAATACAACAATGAGGCGTGCATCAAGGCTCAGTTCTTGATCCACTTCTTTTTTTCCTTTTTTTATCAATGACCTCCTGTGAATGTTGTGTAGATGGTCGGATGTGATACAGTCACTACTCTCCTAAAGGACTAGTGCACCCACATGACACAGATACAGGAAATGACTCTACCATCTCTCTTTTAAACTGTTTCTGGTATCAGAATGGTATCACATGCCCCTTGTCTCCCTTGGTCATTAGTCCCCTCCCGTCACCTGTTCCTTACTGTCTCATTTATTCAGTATTTAAGTTAGCTTTCAGTCCAATTTGCCTGTTTCTGTTTTGGTTCCTGACATCAGTTCAAAGTATTATTAGTTCTTTGTGTACCAGCAAGTTGTTGTTTTTTTGTTTGTTTGTTTGTTTGTTTGTTTGTTGTACTTCTGAATTCAAGTTCGAGGCAAAGCTGCTAAGCTGATCTTCTGCCTCAGTCTGCACATTCTCTGCATTTGGCTCAACCTGCTTGACGCTTATTTTAATTTGTTTAATTAATTAAGCATGAACTACATTAAGGCAATGAGTTACCTACCATACAAAAACTGAAACACTGAGATACAGACAGTCGTCTTGACACATGTATAAGTCAACAAGTAGGACACCACTAGCCAGCCTGCTATCTTTAAGGTCTAAATAGAAAGTAATTTAATCTCTTTTTAGCAGGAGAGGAGCATTGAAAAATGTCAGCTGTATGCCCCTTGAAGGCAGCAAGCTGCAATGGCCCCTGATGAAACAAACCCTGTAATAAATCAGCTTTACCAGAAATTGGTGCTTATTTGTAACGCTAGGCTACCGCGAGGCCACCTACTGCAGCTGATTCAGGGACACACCTCAGGTGTCACACAGTCCAGTTGTGTAACCAAAACAGAGAACTCGATTACAGAGGAGAGAGTGGTCATTATGAGTCTGGTCCTGACAGAAACTCTTTTCCAGCATGCCAAAATAGCTGCTGCGCTGACAATACAACAAAATTAAAGCACAGCATGAGTGCTCCCTGGAAGATTGTCAATACTCAACCAATATTGATAAGAGCTGCCTGTCCTTCTTTGAAAATCATTATTTCATACAAAGCCTCAGTGTCTCCTTCCTTTCATCATATGGACAAAGCTAGGGAGCTCCACATGAATAGACAAAAAGAAAATCAGCAAATTGAATAAATGTGTGTGAAAGCAGCAGATAAAAAATATTTGATTTAGGCTTTGAAATGGCAGATACATAGTGCAATCCTTCCCAGGATGCTGAGGGTTTTAGTACAGTAATTACAGAAGCTGATGGATGTGATAAGACAAAACCTAATCTGATTCAGACAGACAGGCAGGGAGACTCGGTGCTGGGGAAGCACTTACCACCATCTTGTTTTTGGACACCCAGCAGTCGGCAGGGAAGTCCTGCAGCATGGGCACTAGGAACTGCAGGCAGCCGTCCCAGTGGCACAGCAACAGCATCATGCCAATCAGATTGACTATCCTCACCATGGCGCTGGCCAGATCATAGGTCATGTGGAAGATCTGAAGGATAGAAGAGGTAAATAGGAAATGAGGGCAACATGGCGCTTATGGTGAAACGGTAATGAACACACAGATCATCAGGGAAGACTTTCCTTCCCTGCCCTCCTCCAGCAACCTCTTGGTCTATTCTTTAGTGATAAGGTTTAAGTTTATTATAGGGATTGTTTACTTGACTTGTAAGTGGTATGTAGAGCAGTACTGATGCTATCCTACTCTCCTCATTCTTGCTGTGCTGGACAGTAGTAGTTTAACAGTACCTTTAGTGTTATTATCCTAAAATGAAATGCACATATGATCACAAAGTGTACACACACAATATTTTGCTCAAACTATCGTACCCTTTTTAGTGGATTTAGGTGATAATTATTTCCCCAATGGTAAGAGGCTGATAGCTTTCGCCCATCCAGCCAGTATCCAGTGCAGCAAGAACACTAAGAAGAGGATAGCATCACAACTGCCCAAGATACCAGTTAGGGCTTAAGCAAAATAATATACACTTTTCTCAAAACCGGTAAACTGTTACAGGCACAGTACACATCAGTTTTCAATCGCAGTCCTTGGATGTGATGCTAAATAAAAAGTCAAAGTCACAGAGGGGATTTGTGGTATTGGAAATGAAGCAGGGTGGGTCAGTCCCTTCAAGACCACAATGTACTCAGTGCCCTATAGGGACCTTGCCTGGAAAACCCACAGCTTGTTATGTAAAGAAAGAGATGAGCTGGTGGATGCAGATGCTGTTGTTCCAGGAATGGTCCGCTGGGGATGGTCACAGGGCCAGCAGCCTGGGACCAAAAGCTTTGCTTCCCCACCCGCTGAATCACTCTTATCAGCCACTTAGCCAACTACAATAATGGTACAAGGGTAGAGGTGGCCGTGCTCCTATAGTGAGTGTTCACAGGCTGGGTTTGTTAATCCTAATGATAAATATGCTCATAAGGCGCTCCAGGACATCTGGGCTGGTGTAGATTTTAATGGCCTCAACCATTCAAAGCCTCTTAATCCCACTGAAGGCCACGGTGTTCACTGTTAACTGCTCCTCTCCTTATTAAAATCCACTCAGTGCTGTTTAAGGGCTTATGGCTGAGAGGGATATTCCAGCGCCACTTTGTTGTCCAGTGAGGGAAGCAGGGGGATGATGAAGAGGAGGAAGATGAAGACAGAGCCACACACATCCTCTACAGTCACTAAGTAACTTCCTTGTCCCGGCTTGAGCTTAGGACTTGAGCTTAGGTGAAAGCACTAGGCTTGTTTATCTATTTGTTGTTTCCGTCTGAATGCTTGCAAACATGTGTTCTGCGTATGAGTGTGTGAAGACAGAAGAGGCTTGCAGGGACCGGCGTCTTGTTTGTCTGGGACATTGTGTGTGCTGCTGCACCATCAAGTCACATCAGTTCAGTTCCATCAACAGTCTAGCATGAAGCCAGAGGTATGCCCACGATAATGTGCTTGGGTAAGGAGCAGAGTCAGGCTCATTCAGAGTGGCTGGAGACATCCCA
>OMLB01018141.1:18819-30181 GCA_900302555.1 Myripristis jacobus | reverse complement strand
TGCACTGTATTCATATGAAACAAAAGTAAGACTATAAGACTACAAGAGCTAGGATTTATATTAAAACTTTTTTTTTTTTTTCAAATTTCAAGTTCTGACAGTCCAGAGTTTGTACAGGCAGTGACCTGTCAGAAAAAAAAAGTCTATAGAACAAAAACAACAACAACAAAAAACACAAAAAGGAAATATGCAATGATAAAAACTAAATCACTCATTAAAGAAACATTTAAGACCAAATAGCTGTTGAAGACCAATTCCTGATGCTTCGAAATCCATGCATGCTCTTTAGAAACCACACACAGCAATGTGTTCGTCGCTCTCTCTCTCTCTCTCTCTCTCTCTCTCTCTCTCTCTCTCGCTCGCTCTCTCTCTCTCTCTTTCTCCCTCTCTCTCTTTTGTCGAACTCTTATTCACTCCTGATAAGATTGTCAAAGTGAGGACAATTAAAGTTCATTGTCAGTTGAATGTCTGAAGGTCAGGTTGTGTTCCAGGTTTGCTGGGTCGTATATTCACATCAGCCCTCTCCTTCAAAATGGACGTCTGTCAAGATCCTGTCACCAACTCTCTGAGCTTGCCCGCGGAGTTTAAAATCCATAGAATCCTGCCTGTATCAGTCTGGGCATGCTCTGTGCATGACGCAACATGTCCTGAAGCAGTGAGTCTCAGCAATAAACTGTGTTGATACAAACGGTCTCTGAGTATAGAGGAGCTGTTTTTTCAGCGGCCACTCTGAGCACGCTCAGTTGGCGCTGACAGCCTCCCGCGTCTCATGGTCGCTGCTATAGTCCGATTTGGGCTCGTCCTCAAAGTCCTCGTACATGTCCATCTCGTCTTCTCCGTTGGTGGGGTCGCTGGGCAGATCCAGAGCTCCGCCCCCACCGCCGCCACCACCGCCGCCACCACCGGGCTCGGCCTTCACTCCGTAAGTGCTCTGAATGACGGGGATGGCTGGCTCGGGGCTGGCCGAGTTGCTGGAGCAGTCCGAGGTCAGGTGTGGGGAGGGCGTGGCCGTCGTCGCCATGGTGATTGCACCCGGGTAGACCCCGACACTGCCTGCACTGTTGCCAAGGGGAATTGGGGGCTGAGGCCTGAGAAACGGAAAGAAGAGGAAGAGAGAACGAAAGAGTAAACTTCATATATATGGATGGATTCAAAGTATAAAAGATGGAAAGGTATTTAAGAACACATTTTATAATAACCTTCCTACATGTAATACATTTTTCCCTCATTTTGTAAACCAGCTACGGCTCCTAAAGGACCATACCAGTGAGTCCTTCACTATTAGCGTAATATCTACAAATGTATATACTTAAATTTCTGACAGTCTTTTCCCAAAGCAATTTCATTCCACTACGATATGAAAATGAACTTTCAGAGACTTCAAACGAAATACTCCCGAGGGAAATATTTGCTTTAGACAATGAATTATCAGCTCTATGCTTGTTGACGACTTTGTTAGCCACAGAAGCAGAACATTACAGGGTGGCTGTTTAAACCAAAAAGTTCAATTTAAAAATTGAGGGATATTGTTCATATGTGGCAAAATCTTAAGCATGCGCATAGGATTTGCAAAATGGTTTGTTGCAATGTAAAATGTGGGAAAAATGTAGTAAGCAGACCAAACATTTAAAAGCCACTGGTATGGCTCTTTAAGGCCATATGATGTTGGTGATTGTACAAGCATCAGCAGTAAAATGTACTTAAGCAGAGCCTATACTGGTATCAGTGTTTATGTTGGCCAACATGTCATAAATACATAAATAACTAACTAAATAAATAAATAAATAAATAATACTTTGTACAGTGGTGAGGTGGAAAAGCACCATATTACAACATAAAGAAGTTCAGAAGTTTATTGTTCAACTGTAAAATATCAATATATATCTCCTGTACATATCTTTATTAAAAGTCATCATAATTTATGAGTTTATCTCATGTTTCAAGGGTAAAAGCAGCCATCAAAAAATGCAATGGGTTAAAAGGTAGTGGATTAAATGTGTAAAGTCTCAGAAAATGGAAATACTCAGTTACCTAAAATTTGTATTTAAGTGATGCACTTGAGTAAATGCATTTAAATGAGTAGCCGGTGTGTCCTGTGCAAGCTGAAGACAAGAGATTGGCTTTTGACAGATTGGACACTGTTTCATTATGCCCTGACAGCACTGAAAAAAAGAGTTACTTCTGAGGCGTCTTATCATAAGTTCAATGGCAACACTTCTCATCTGGTCAGGCATGCCCTAACATGGAGCTTTCTCTGCCAGCACACGGTAGTCACTCTAACAGCGTCAGCTACAGTAAATAACCTCTTAAGATATGGATGGAATGAGGGTAAACGCACATCACTCAACCAAGCCCTCTGGCTCCTCAAATGAGGCACATAAAGCAGGAAAATTGCTGTCACTTTTCTCACCTAACAGTTTTCCCCCTCTGTCTCCTGCAACAATTACTGCAGTGAGCTCTGACGGACTCATTTTCGCATTAAATGCTTTAAAATAACACTGGTTTCATTATATGGAACGTGCCAGAAATTGGTTGTGTACCTCAACTGGCTCCCAGTAGTTATTTGATTTAGTTTTGATTGAAAGTCCAGACCTGGTGAATCATAGGTTTTTTGCCGTTGCTTGACCACACACAGTAAATGTGACGTCTGCTTCACTCTCTCTCCTTCTCTCTCTCTTGCTCTCTCTGTCTCTCTGTCTCTCATTCCCTCTCAAACATCTGCTTACATTTCATATTCCACTATAAGTCTGTCTGTGTCCAATTTCACTGCCCGCAAGCGCTCGGCATTGTCCTAATTTAATAAATGACAAGCTATTAAAAATCGCTCCTATTCAAAGCCATGGCCTCTGGTAAATCCATCTCAAACATAGGCCACTGTGATGGCTTTAAACACATCCACGGCTGGTTCCTATTAAGACAATGCCACTGTTTTTTCCCCCTCACTGTGCTGCCTACACTCTAAAAAATGCAAAGAGCTTCTAGACAGCTTAATGGGTTCTTCAGATTGCAACCATTGGGGAACCCCTTAAGGTTCCTTGAGGACCCCCTTCATAAAGGGTGCATGAACCCTAATGTGGGCCTACCTCCAAAACACCTCGAGCATACAGAGGTTCTTCCAGGGTGCCTTTTGTACATACACTTTTACTGACTTAAGTAAAACAAAAACTCACATTAAGTGAAAGGGACCAGTGCACTTGGGCTGTGAAATATTCAAAAACCAAAAGGAAAACACCAAAATTCACAGATGTGACCTTTCACTCAGCAGCCAATGTGTGAAAGAGACTGAGCTCCTGGCAGCCTATGCATCCCGACCGTTCTAGAGCAAGGCATAAAATTTCTAATTATTTTTTTGTGCGATATGATAGTGAAGGTGTTTTAAAGCTACACCAGGCAACATTTTTATGTAAAAACAGACCGTAGCAACCTAAATCACAAAATGGGCCTACAACAGAGAAAAACAACAAGTTCTCATGCCTAAACAAAAGAATACGTTGTTTGCTAATGACTCACAAAACAGCATATGTGTGTCGAAATGACATATATGGGCATTTTCAGATTTGCTCGTCTTTAACGCTGTGGCATGCATGCCCACAGACGACAGTCACAGCAGTCTCAGTTTGGTAAGGCTTAGGCACCAAAACTATTTGGTTATGGTTCGGAGAGGGTCATGCTTGTGGTTACAATACTTCATCATCAAAGGAAACAAACAACTCTTGCTTCACACAGGAATAGGACTCCAGTCTCCTGCATGAAAGTATTGTCTTTTACTAACCCATCCACCACCCCAACCATGTACTTACGCAGAGTCTATCGTTCTGTATTCTGTGTCAAAAAAACAATAAACACTGGTTGTTTTAACCCCCTTGAACAGATTACCACTGGGACCAGGGAGAGAGAAACAGCTCTATAATTTGAAACTGTCGATTTGCCCTTTGCCAGCATGAAGTTGTGTCTGATATGATGAGAATTCCTCAAAACTGGAAATTTCACGGTGCAAAAGTCATCCCTTTCAAAATGCTTATCCACCCAGTGATCTACAACCTCTTAACACATTGTGCAAATAAGTTTTGAAGTGGCACTTTGGCCGATGCCATTGAACCTTTCAGCAATTCAGTCAGTTATATTTGCAGTTCTTTAGATTTGATAATGCAGTGTGTAAACAAAATAAATCATTACACAAGGCTGTGGTCACTCATTACAGTACTTGCTCATCACTGCAACACATCCCAACATATGCAGGTGCTTATGTGCCATGCGATCAACTCTACATAAAGAAATGAAAATATAAGTAACATTTGAAGTGGCTGAAGAAGCGAGAACATAGGTAAAAGTGCCGCTTTAGTGTGTATTTTCATATTGTGTTACAGGTTATAAATGGCTGTGTTGACACGTATTTTGCCCCACCAGCCTTCTATATGTTACACAATTTTGGAGATTTTAAGCTTTTAGTTAATCTTTTTGTTATTTGGTTCCACTGACAGAGAAAATTGCCAGATGCAATTATGAATTCCTAAAAAAAATCCAAATCCAAAGCATGAGATGGGGCTCTTTCTTTTGCTAGTCAAAGTAAGCTGCTATGTAAAAACGTGACTTTGATGTTAGAGGACAGTATTATTCACCCCACACTGAAGAACTGCCTCATCTCCTGGCGTCGTGAGCGCATCATCTGCTTATACTCGCCGATGCGCAGCTTCTTGCCGTCGATGATGCAAGTCCTCTTAGGCCGTGGCTTGTACTTGTAGTTGGGATACTTCTCCAGATGGATCTTGCTCAAACGAGCCTGCTCCTCATAGTACGGCTGCTTCTCCTGGTTGGTCATGGCTTTCCAGCGAGAACCTGGGATAGACGATGGAGATTTCACTTTAGTTTAGTCTAGCCGAGTTTATCATGAAGCACATGGAATCCATGAATGTTAAAATCGTCAGAATGGGCACAATAAAGTCAAACTTATTTACATTTCCCCTACTCCTGACAAAAGTGAAAACATGAATAACCAAAATTTAGGTGTTTAGAGAGTGGAAAAAAAGGTTTTTGACAGGTTTTTCTAAACTGTTGCTCTCAGTCTGATTAACCACCAAATTTCTGGTGATATATGTAAGATGAGAACTGAATCAGTGATTCCAGAATGCTAACATGCTGTCATTTCAAGTGCACTTTAGTGCAGTCATTACAAAAGACCCACAGCGCCGCGCTGCATACATCAAATTTGAATTCTTTTGGGAATCTTCTTGAGGTAGGACGAAGTCTTGTTAGCAGACAAGTCTCCAACCATGGAGGCTGTTTAAACTCAGGAGTAGATCACACTCTGCTTGCTCTTGGCTCTGGAAGAATGATACATTGTGTACTCATTATTTTCCCCAGTAAGAGGGCTTTCAGAGCAAGTGGACAGGACCATAACCGCAGGAACGCAGCACATCTGCAAAACTCTCTGACAACTGATTATACACATGCTGCCTTGCTCCTCTGTTTATCGAGGTTTATCGCAAACTTGTTCTTTTACTTTTTTGACTCAGGAAACAGAGAGGGGATTTTTAAGTCAGCCGCCCACTCCCCAAAGTCCAGCTGTGTTATTGTGTTGGGGAGAGATGCACTGTGCTCATGCTGCAATGCACTTGTGCGCGCACATACACACGCTACTATCGTGTCATGTCTACTTTTAGCTCTGTTTTTTGTTCTGATACCACCACAACCGCTTTGTAAATATCCGGAAAATTATTTCTTATTGCTTCCTGCCAGTATGATCTAACCGTTCACATTCCACCATAAATATGTTTCTTATGACAATGTTTTTGCTATGGCAATTCAGGAGCTATGAAAGAAAGAATATCTGACTTTAGATTTCATTTTACATTTGTCGTTAAAAGGTACTTGACTTTTGAATGTGCACTGGATAGGTCGCGGGGATGCAGGAATCGTTTAGCTGAACACAAAAATCCTCTTTGTCGGAGCACGTTCAAAGCTCTAAGTCAGGAATACAGACCCCACCTAAGAAAAACCAATTTGTACACATTGCTCAGGAGCATTTCTATGTACATTCATCAGCCCTCGAGCTCATTGGAGCTCCGCACTGAACAGTGGAGGTCTTAAGAACACCCCGCTCTATGAACAACCGTAAGGCTCAGTGTCGTGTGAATGGCTATCTGTGTCGGAGAGGTTAGTATCAACATGGGTACTTTTTAACTGAATGCATCCATCACACTAGTCAGGCTGACACAGTGGAGCTCTGTGTGTGTGAAGTGTTCCAATTTGAAAAACACACTAGGCCTTCTTATAGACTGCAGGCTGCTGGTCAGAAACCCTGTGCCCGGTAGAATATGGTGGTGGAGAGGCCGACCCGGGACTGTGAGTTCACAGGTTCGGCCACCATCATGTGTCTGGATATCTGTAGGTGCAGGGCATCTACTGTGATAAGGGTATCGGCTAAATTTATAAACTGACGGCTGTAAAAACCCTAACCCACACTACCCAGGTTCAGTGATGGTGATAGTGGAGGGAAGGAAAAAAAAACGTGTGAGTGAAAAAGTGAGGAAAAGTTTCATCACTCATATAAAGGAGAGATGGCACAACTTGTGTCTGTGTCTCCTTGGAGCAATAACCGTGGCAGTGCCAACATAAGACAAAGTTTTCACAGGCATTAAACAGTGTGTGCAATCACTGAGTCAGTAATTACTATCATCCTTAATAAATCAGAAGAGTTGGTTTATTACCATAATCACCTTCTAACCTCTTGCTCTCTGAGAGGGAAACGCCTATAAATTCAGATGTAATGAGGTAAAGACACACAAAAAGCAGTGACTACTCCTTTGGCTTAATTATAGGTGCTTACTATACCAACCGGTTGTGCTGGTATAGTAACTGGTATAGTTTTAAATGCCAAAAGGTTTGCAACAGCACAAAACATTTGGAAATTTCCATTGGAGAAAAAGATTAGTCCCTTGAACTGTTCAAAGTTAGAAAAAACATTTTCTTTTTCCATATTGTGCTACAGTGTCACATATTCTGTATCTGCTGGTTGCAACACTCCACTGAAACTACATCACGCTTATACAGAATAAAGTATTCAAACCCAATATGCCATTGTTTTATGGCTGCAGCATTAAAACAGAAAATATCTAGATGTCTTGTGTATCATTTATACACATTTCCCTGTAATTCAGCAGGACATGTTCAGTACCTTTGGAAACCTTGGGATCTCTACTGGAATTCAAAAGTTTTGTGGGTGTTTGAACAAAGCTCAGACATGCAGCAATGACAAAACAACCCATGAGAGTGGAAGCAGAAGAGTTTAAAAGAACCCACCAAGGGATCTATGGCTTGTCTGGAAAAGGGGTTCTCTTAGGGGATTATGGTTAGCGCTAGAATTATGATTAAGATTACAACAGAGTCGTGGTTAAGCCTTTGGTATTTTGCATAAAAGACTGAATGCTCTCTGTGAAATCTCACCTAGGATCTTGCTGATGTTGGAGTTGTGCATGTCAGGGAAGGTCTGCAGGATCTTCCTCCTCTCGTCTTTAGCCCACACCATGAAGGCATTCATGGGCCTCTTGATGTGGGGCTCGCTGCTGTTCCTGCCCCGCGCTTCCCTGAACACCCGTGCCTCTGTAGCATTGCTTCCTATAGAGGACAGATGAGCAGTTTTCATTTTTTGCACATTTTGACACATTCATCATACTTTGATGTTCGCTAAACCAAGATGCTAGTGTTGAAAATGATGAGAATAGAGAACAGTGGTTATATGCCAGCCACTGTAGAGAGAATGTCTCTCTGGTTCTTTTGGTTTTCTTACATACTAGTCTTTTTACTCCTCTTTATCCAGAGCTGAATTTTGATGAACAGACATGCTCGTGTCAGCTTGGTTCTGCCTTACATTCATGCCTTAACATACTTTCACACCTGGGAGCTGCCCAGTGCAACCACAGTCCTCTACTGTTGTTCACTGAGCAGCTGTGGGTTAAGCACTTCAGTAGTAGTGTTTCTCATTCACCTTCCCCCTGCAGATTTTCCCAGTTGGTCTGGAGATTTGAACTGGCAGTCTTTTGGTCATAAGTTTGTTTCTTTTACCCCTTAGGCCCCTTTTGCCTCCTTGGGAAAGGATGCTGTGCAACTACATGTATAACAAAAGGGGCCTGCAGGGATGCCCTTTACATACTCAAACACACATATACTGTACACACTGTCCTTAGTTTGCTTTCACCAGATAGTATCTCAGTGCCTATGCTCCCTTGTTTACTTCTCTGATTCTAAACTAAACCACTATGAACACTCCTCAACTCCTCATTGCCTGTAAACAGTGGGGCTTTATGGGAAACAGGTGGGTTGAAAAAAAAAAACCAAAAAAAAAAACTTAACACCGAGGCAAATCCCATATACAGCATTCATACAGAATTCAGAGTTTAATAATGTATATCATGTTTAATATCCTGGTATCTTAACTATTCTCCATGTAGCACACATATATTAAATATTAAAATTTTGAGATCACTAATTTTCAAATATTTTTTACCCACTAAGCATTTGGCTATCTGCACATTAAAAGTAGTAGGAACATCCATGCAGGCTGCCTGTCTTTGCCTGCTTTTGTTTGCATACTTCTTCTGGGTGGGATCCTCTGTATCACAAACACTGTTGCAAAGAGAAGGAGAAGGATTCGGCCCCGTGCCTCATACTTGCAGGAATAATAACAGTGTAAAAATTTTCAAGAGTGTAAAATGTTGACTTTGAAAGCCATGTTTGGCTGTTGAGGGTGTCCTTAGCTCATGCTCTCTGAATTGCACAATAAATATTTGTATCTGCCGAATACCTGCATATCCAGGCTTTCTGGCAGATGCTGTCTTCATTATTGCACCCAGAGAGAAGAGGCCCCGATAAGTGGCGCCTCCTCTTCATGGGGCCCTGAGAGTTACAGGGTCACTGGTATCAATTTAGTCTGAACAGGATGTGACTGCTTCTACCTAAGACTCAGCCTCGCCAACTCCTAACCCCCCAGCTTAATTTCTGTCCCACCATCCTGCCCCCATCCTTCTTTCTTCTGTTCTATTGTTTTTAGTGCCACATTGAAATGCTTAATAAAAAGGTTTTCAGTCTTCACTCAGCCAGGACTCAATTTAGGAACCCACTCCTGCATTGAGGCAACACAGCAGGGAAAAAAAGTTGCAATAATTGAAATCAGTGTGGAAAAAGAATGTAATTTGTCACCCAGGTGGACTGATGATGAGAACTATGCAGATTCAGTGGAAAGCACAAAAGGGCCTTTACTACATGATACAGTTTTTAACCCAGCGCCTGCTCAGATGTGCGCATGATCCCCTGTAAAATAACCATGCAGACTATCAAATTATGAGCTTACTGCCCAGTTTTTGTTATTTTGAGTCTAAATGCTCGTCACTTAAAACGCCCCTGTGCAATTTTGATTATTGCAGCTTACATTAAAATACAACTAATAAAACAGGTAAATAAGAAAACAAGGACGGAACAAGAAACAAAATGTGCAAAAGAAACACATAGGCGTTATCTGGATCAAATGCTCTTATCAACAGCAACATACAATGGCTTCAACAGTAGAACAAACTATAATTTCATTTTTTTGTGACATGTAATCACACAAATATCAGGGACACCATGAGCTAATAGTGATTATTAGAAAAAGCAAAAGAAGGAGAAGAAGGAGTAGAGGGAACAGAGAGGCACTGAAGGAGCTCACCGTCGAGATCTTCTGGTCTTGTCAGGTCGATGACCCGGTGCACCATCTTCCCAGCATCCTCTCCGAGCTTTCCCAGATGCTGGCTCAGTGTCTCATAGTGTAGCCGCTCCTGTAATACACACACACGCATGCACACACACACACACACACACACACACACACGCACACACACGACAGTACAAGGTTATTTACAGATAGTTGCAAATTTGACACTTGTGCAGCATTGCCATATTATCTTACAAAAGCTGCAGCTTGAGAAGTGTAAACACCCCTTAACCAGTCTATTCAGTATTTTGATGAGTTTATATCTGGATCAAGGTCTTGTCTGTGCCTTGA
This sequence comes from Myripristis jacobus, assembly GCA_900302555.1. Classification (NCBI taxonomy): domain Eukaryota; kingdom Metazoa; phylum Chordata; class Actinopteri; order Holocentriformes; family Holocentridae; genus Myripristis; species Myripristis jacobus. The sequence continues at coordinate 20,145 of OMLB01018141.1, read as the reverse complement.
GATCTTATAAAATTAGGACTTTGAGGATGAGTTTGCTGGTAATGACAATAAAAACAAAGCACCGGTTCAATTCATTTTGAAGAAAAGTCGAGCTCACAGCTGCTCACAAATACATGTACACACACACACACACACATACACATAGATAGATAGATAGATAGATAGATAGATAGATAGATAGATACACACCCACAAAGCACACAGTCTGCAACTTTGTGCACTCAGCACTAGCAACGCAATTTATTTTAGTGTCAAGGTATTTTTTTACAGTTACTGAGGAACAGTGGAGATATAGGATATGCCAGCAGTTGCATCCCATGTCAGCTAACACTGTCCTCTCCAAGCGTCCAGTCCTGCGCACATTCTCCTCCTGTCTGCCTTGTTGCCTGCCTCTCCTCGTCTGAGCCAAATAACTCCAACAAGCTGCCTGCCTAGGGGCCTTCCAGCTAAAATTACCCCACTATGCTCCCAAACTGCGGTGGAAAACATCGAACCCTCCGCACAGCTACCGCACATCCACACTCCACTCCTCCTCCACCTCCTCCTCTCTCCTCTCTCTCTCGGCTCTCCTACTTTTTCTGGTGACAGAGGCATTTTGTTTGACGCAGGGAATGGTTGCCGGGTGAAGTCATGCCGCGGTAGCCGCTGGCAGAGCTGGTGGAACTTAGGGGCCGGTGTGTGTGTGTGTGTGTGCACGCGCGCGCATGTGTGTGTGTTTATAGACGGGGAGTCGGCGCGGGCCAATGTCAGCACTATGGAAGGGCTGTAATCAGGCCCACCACAGAACATGTGCCTGGGCAGTGCCATGCTCACCGCAGGAAGCAGCCGCCTAACAAAGGACTAAAGAAAAGAGGGAGAAAGAGAAAGAGAGAGAAAAAAGAGAGGGAGAGCGAAGATGGAAAACTAGTCCACAGACAAGACCGAGGCCTTGAGATCGTCTGTTTAGGTACCGGTGGCGTAGCTCCAGGTAATGTTGTGAAAAACCATTTTGAAAGTACTGAAGGACGGCGCTCTTTTGCTAAAAGATGACATAACATAAATTTGGGCTGCTGAGGGTGTTACACTATGGTTCCCTATTAGCTCCGTCAGACACATGCGACAGCACATCGTTTCCACTGTAAACAACAAGACAAAGAAGGCAGAGCTGCAGAGTGGTTCCCCCGGTTGACGTGAAGCGTTGGGGCGGAGACTGATGGAAAACGTGTCCAGCATAGAGAGCCCGGGGTTTGGAAAATGGACAAGGACAGCATCAATAGAGGACGCCCAATCCAAAGTAGAGATTAACAGCAGACCCAGGTCAAAATTTGCAAATATTTCTTGCGGCTG
>OMLB01018141.1:0-18655 GCA_900302555.1 Myripristis jacobus | reverse complement strand
TACAGAACTTTTTTTTTTTTTCTTTCTTAACTTTGCTTTGTCTTTTATGTGACTGTATTTGGGTTTTGCACACATTTGTATTGTGTCTATCCAAGGCTTAGCTTCTTTCGTGGTCAGTTCATTTGAAAGAGAATTTCTTAAAGTGGGTTTATTAAAAAAAAATAATAATAATAATAATAATAAATCATTATACAGACCATACAGCCAAAGTTAGTCTGGTTATTTAATTTTTTAATGTGTTTTTTGGTGTACATTGTTTTGTTTTTGGCCATAAAAAAAAGTCCAAAACCTTCAATCCTTCATTCCATGTGGCTCTACAGTGAGACCCAAAACAACAATCCCAGAATAAATAATTTATTTATCTAGACTTTATTTTTTTACTCATACCAATGAGCTTATAAAGCTAGCCTACTAATTTAACATTAACATTGCTTTTGCACTTGTTCTCTGTCAGGCTAAAACAGACAAATCTTTGGTACCAGAGAGGTGGAGTCTGAAACACTGGCATCTGGTGTTTAGACAATCATATGGAGATGATTTGAAGCTACTTTTTAACCCAGGTCTGACTTGGAGAGAGAGAACTAGCACATGACCTGAGCAGACATGCAGACCAACCAAGGACTCCACACAGGAATTAAATCAAGTCCAAACTGAGGACTAATTCAAAAAATTAACAGATGGTAGCCATACAGAATTACAGCTATTCAGGAGGGAAAGGAGCTCGACATTCACTTAAACTTAATCTGCAGAAACAATAGAGGCACCACAGACATAAACCACGTCATTGCATACAGTCAGAACCCCACCACAGAAACACTGTTAGCGCACTATTGTGCTTTCACTGGGCCTGGAGTCCTGTTTCACTGCTGAATGTATATTTCTAAATTTAAGAGACACACGACTCCTTTTGTCACGCCTGGTCTCTCCTCTCCTTGGCATTTGCGCCTCCCCGCCGTTGTTACGGTAACGCTATAAACAGTGCAAGTTTTTTCATCTGCGCCGTATTGAGCTCATTACCACGGTTACAACTACCACTAGTGAGGCCTGCCTCCATCTGACCCGCAACCGTTTACTGTCTCCTCCCGGACCAATCAAGTCTGGCAGCCTCCCTCCAACGATCCCTCCTCTCCTGTTTTCCCCCTCCTTCTTTCTCTCTCCTTCTCCAGACGTCGCTCTGCACCGATAGAGCTGTCAGTCAACCCTTTTCTGTTTTTTTCCCTTTCCTTCATAGCCTTTATCACCTCCTTCCACAGACACACACACACACACACACCTCCCCCAGAGGCTCCAAGACCACAGAAGTAGACACTCGACAGCCCATTTGCAGGTGCCAGACTCAGCTTTGTAGTATACATTATTATAATGTGTATCATGGAGGCATCAAATACAGCTCCATTAAGTCGACCTTTAATCAAGACTTGGAACCCTCCGAGCTGTCGGCTTCACAGTCTCTTTTCTTACAAAGACCAAGCCTGCCAGCAGAGCCAATATAAACTCCTATACAACCTCCCTCCATCATTCCCTCCCTCCCTCCTCTCCTCCTTCCAGACTCCCTCTGCTCTGTCAACAGCAGCTCCAAGTGTGTTAACTGCTCGTATTCAACGAGGTAGAGACACTCAAAGCCAGTTCTGCACATAATGGACTTCATGCAAACTCTCCACACAGCCGCAGTCTCACTTCACCTCTGCCTGACAGAACAGCGAGGAGCCAGCAGGCTTGCCGAGGGGTCCCAACAGCCGAGCAGGGTCTACCTAATACCCTGCGGTCAACTTACCTGTTAACTTGTAAGAAAATAAACACCACCATCAGATTATCATTTGTTCTGGCGCTCCATGGATGTTGAGTGATAGCAGATGATAGCAGATAGCAGATTACATTATCCAAGTTGGAAGAGTGACCTTTCCATAATAAGAATGTTAGTATTTTTCTAGTTTTAAAAATGAAATTTAGTTGACTCAATCTACTGTAGCTAATGAAGTTAGGTTTATTTTTTGGACAGTTTCTTGTAAGTAAACACATCTTCATCTTGCCGTTGAAACTACCTGTAAAAATTCCCCCACTGCCCACCATGTTCACTCCCCATGGAAACATGGAAACTCGACCACCATATTCCACTCCAGGCCGCTGGAACAGCCTTCCAGAGAATGTGAAAATATAGATATTTTTAAACCTAAACTAAAACCCCTCCTGTTCACTTTGGCTTTCATCTAATGTTTTGGAATTTTATGGTTTTATTATTTATAATTACTTGATTAATTATCATCATTATTTATTTATTCCATTTTCGTTTATCAACATTTTACTGTTGATCATTATGATTTATTTTATTCTGTTTTATTTTATTAACATTTTACAGTTCTGGTTAATCTAATCTACTAATCTATTCAATTTGTGTAGTATTACATAATTTTATTCTTAGTGTTATTTTTATTGCTTATGTTCTCTTTTATTATTTTTTTATCTTAACCACCATAACTTTTTTTCTAGTTGTTTTGGTGTGCGTTAAATTCACGTCGTTTGTAAAGCACTTTGAATTGCAATTTCATGTGATGAAAGGTGCTATATAAATAAAGTTTGTTTGTCTGATTGATTAATAGCTCAAAACAGTGCTTTATTTTTATATCATATTTCCTGTATTTTTTTTTTCAGTCTCCTCTGCAAAGCTGCCACATATAATCATGTATCATTACTTGACATTTTCATTTAGAGCTGCTACAAGTCTCATTTATTCACTTTTGACACAATGCTTGTGGCCTGCGCTCTCTAAATGAATTATTAGCATGAAACACTGCAGTGAACAAACTACAGGGAACGCACAGCTGATTTTGCCATTTATGTTCTCATCACTTTACACATAAAAAAGCCTTTCCTTTGAAGTTTAGCGATATAAGTGTTTCAAACAAAGTCAGGATGGTGGTGAACAAGTAGTCAGATTAAGTGTACTCTGGAGGGTGTAGATGCACACAGACACACACACACACACACACACACGCACACACACTCATACAGGCGTACACCCACATGCTCATACACAGTGGCTATTTCAGTGAGCTTTGGCAGCCGCAGGCCAGCTGGAAGCAACGTAAGCGTAAGGCGATACTCAACAATGCCACTAACTGGCCAGGCCTCTCGTCTGTACACCAGCTATAATGACATTAACATGGCCAAGGCCAGCAGAGAGCCAGGACACACACACACATACACACACGCACAAACAGATGAAAAAGAGTCCAGGATCACTTTCAGCTCGGCGTTGTGGAGGGAACTGTCTATGCTGTCTATGCTTGAAATGAAGGCTGTGGCCCAAAAATACACAAACAGAAAGTGAAATACACACGCAAAGAATTACACACACGTCATCTCGACAGAGTCTCCTTTTGAGTTGAATCAGCATAACCCCCCCAAAAAAAAAAAAAAAGTTGGACGTACAACATTATACTAAGGTACCATTTAGAGCTCTTCTTATGCAGTCTCATTCCCTCCAAAGAAACTAATGTGCTCTGTTAGTACAATGTCATAAAACAAAAAGGTTTGGGCAGCGTTTCAATGTTTCAAAGGGGAGGATTTGAGTAACAAATTTATTCTACGAATAGAAAACAACACACAAATCCAAGGTAAAGAAAAGAGCTGGTCTCACTGCCTCCCGAGGTGGAAGGGGTGAGTCACACTCACAGTATCCAGCAAGTTCCATCCATGAATTGTTTAAGACAGAGCAAAGCCTTTGAGTGCCTCAGAAAAAAAAATGCTCCGTCCCAAAGAAAAAATTATGTATTTAAAGCTAAGAGAAAGAGGCTTTGAGTTGCTGTTGTTAGGTAACGAATAACAAACCGACAACAAACACCGAAGCCTGCTGTCTTTCTCGAACCGGAAACAATTACTTTGAGACTTTCCAAATGAGCTTTTTATTAGGAGGCATGAAGCCATAAACCAAATTACTGCACTGCTTTGGTTTTGTTCTTATAAAGTCGGAAAATATAGAGGTCACGAAGCACAGGGAAGTCTTCCTGCAATGAACTCACCTTAATCTGTAATTTAAAAGTTAACTTTGTGTGAAAACTCTTTTACACACAAATTAATTTGCGAAAATTGGCAGCGTGTTTTGCAGGACCTCAAGCCGACAAGCAACATTAGCAACTGTTAATAAACAATTTATCAGCAGAGGCTGTTTTATGCTTAATATTTATGAGCTTTTCAGTGTTTACAAGTATAATGACTTATAAAAAAAAGTCAGCTCAGAATTGAGGATAAGTACAGCGGCAATATATTTTGCCAGATTTTGGATGTCCCCCCCCCCAAGATGCTCGGCAAACACATCCAAAAATTCAAAACAGTCTATCCTTGGAGTGCACCAATCATGACCTAGTTGGGTTTGGTGGGTTCAAAGTCTCCACCCCTGAAATATTCATGAGTTCTTCTCTTCCTCCTCCTCCTCACAGACAACATGGGATCAATTGTACGGGACAGCCGGTCTAATCATTTTCCCTATTTTTCCAAATGTCTGATCCCTGGAATCTATGATTGACTGATCAGACTGATTGAAGATGTTTTGGAAGATGGATTTCCCCATGGATATGAGATCCTGGTACAAAGGCTCGGTCTCCATCAGCCCAGAGGGAGAGATGAAGGGGAAGTGGGGCTGGAAGGGGTGTGTGTGGGGGGGGTTCCTTTCCCCTAGAAAGGCCCTTTAATTGGACTAAAACCCCAAGGCCAGGATCCTCCTCCAGGGCAAGAGGAGAGCTGGACTTCAGCATGCACACATGGACACACCAAGTAATATTAACACCATCTCTTCTTCTACAAAAAAACACTCGTTCTCACTCAAGACACAAACATACACATGCACACGCACATACACACACTCACACACACATACTCACACACACACACACACACACACACACACTCGCAAGCCAAAACCATCGCTTGTCATTGGCCCAGCTGCTCCCTCTTCAAAGCTGTTGGCTTCTGGGTGGCCGTGGAGATGAGAGGAGAGAAGAGAAGAGAGGTTCTCAAGAGCAGGAGTCCCAGCCAAGCAACACCAAATATCATCCGTGAATATTCTTCACAATCTTATTCATGCACGAACTGAGCAGAAACCTTGAATATTTGGCCAATGAAGGACTGGCGCAAATGTAACACGGAGTGGCAAGGAGTTTGGAGCTCTGTGGGAGTGTTTGTGTGTGTGTGTTTGTGTGTGTGTATCAAGGAGAGAGAAAAAATATCAGCGCAGCCGAGGATTTGAGTGTAATGCTCAAATAGGAGTAGTATGATGGTGATAAATGTAATGGGAAAGAATGTATATGTGTATGGTTGTGAGTTTATGTGTGTGTGTGTGTGTGTGTGTGTGTGTGTGTGTCCGTGTGTCTCTGACCTTGTTGCCATTGTTGAGGCTCATGCTGCTGAGGGCTGACAGTTTGGCCTCCAGGCTCTGGGGTCCCGGCTGCTGCTGCTGATGGTGGTGGAGCTGCTCCCTCTGGATCTGCTCTCTCATCTTCCTGGCCTCCTGGATGGCTTTCATCACCGCGTCCTGGTCCCCGAACAGCGCCGTGGAGTTCAGGCTGGACAGAATGTCTGGGAGGAGACACGGGGATGGAAAGGAGACAACCGTCCGTCATTTCAACTGGCGGGGTAGGAAAGTGCAAGTCAGAGGGTTTGTTGTGAGGTGAACTTGTTTCTTTTGGACACCAACCTGCTTTCAACAAAAAGCTCCTGTACATTCAAAGATTCTTTATGTATGTGCAATAGGAGAAACACTTTTTGAAAGGTTTACTGTGGCAGCAGCAATAGTAATCGTCCTAACCTTTCCAACCCTGCTTGTCCCATTGGTGGCTTTTTCACTAAAAATGCATGCTGCTTTGCTTAAACCTACAGAACTTTATTTTAAATTCTAGTGGAGTCAGTGGTATTGTTAGGCCTGGGCATCCAGGGATCCAGCCCCAAATGTTTCTTTCATTTGGAAAAAGCTGGCATTTTAATGTAGCACTCCTGCTGTCTGCTGGCACAGACATCAAATTTCGAGACCAGAGGAGCGATGAAGAAACAAGCAAGTCCTCTCAACTTTTTTAAGAAGAGGAGTTATCAGTTTATCGACAGTAAAAGTTAGGGAGCACAACCTAAACTAACTTTATGGCAAGAGCAGGTTGTTCATCATATCTCTGTCTCTGTACACAGTACCTGGTGTGTGTGTGTGTGTGTGTGTGTGTGTGTGTAAAGGTAAGATTGTGAGGTGGGTATGAGTACTGCGATGCCATATCATAGATTGTATGTATCTGTATTGTTATATTTATTGCACCACAAGGTTGTTGGCAATAACCAGTGATTCACTGGACTAAGCCCCTGATGTCTTCTGATCCTATCAACGCCCCTGGTGGAGATCCCAAGGTTTCTAAAAAATACTGAATATGTCTGAATACTGAATATGTCCCTGAATTACAGGGAAATTTGTAAAATGATGCACAAGGCAATGGTTTAAAGGATGAGCTATTGATCCCTACCAACAATCAAACCTAACCAACAAACCTTTAAAAAACCCTCCTTTAACTGTGTTCCTATGTATGTGTGATTTCAGGTTCCTTCTTTATCAGTTTGAAAATATTAACCGCTGAAAGTCTTTAACTTAGGCTGATTAAATATAATTCACTACTAAACAATACTAGCACACCTGTATGAAGAAACTGTGATTTCTTCCGATATTTTATCAGGGCCTAATTTGTTCCAAAAGTTGGCTTGTTTCCCAATACACTTGCACCCAAACATTGCAAAATCTCCTCCCCCTTGTTTATGCGCAGTATACTTCACACTTCTAAAGCCAATGCACATTTGAAGGATTAAAAAAAAATAAAATAAAAGGACGCAAAGTTTCCTTCGCCCTCCTCGTTTAATTAGCACACAAGGAGGAAGCAATGTATGCTTGGGTGGCCGTTAAAATGGGCAAAAAATAGCTTCGGAAGGAACACAAGCGTCGCGTCCTCAAAGCCACTCCAGAGGAGTTGGCGAAATTGTTTTCTGGGGGGATATAATGAGAGGGTGTAGATTGGCCTTAATAACAGATAGCAGAGGTAGGGGCATAAAAGGTCTGGCGCGGGCAGACAATGATGCGAGGAAGCTCTTAAAAACCAAATAACGTGTGCTGGGTTTCACTGCTTCCGCTGCCGGGGTTTTCATTGGGGCTAAATACAGGGCTTTGGACTCCTGTAAAACACACACACAAACACACACACACGCACACACACACACACACTCACAGGTCTCCTCTTGGGCTGAGGTGTCTGCAGTCTATCAGCAACCGTGTTTGGTTTGTCTGTGTGTGGTGGAGAGGACAGGGAGGTGGGAGGTGTTTGGGTGGGTGGGATGTTTTTGTTTTTCCGGTTGAGGGGAAGGCACAATTTTACACTGTGACGGGGATGTGTTTGCTCTAGATGGATGTACAGATGTGAACAATACGGGTGTGTATGAGTCTCTGTGTGTTTGTTTACAGTGTCTGTGTATGAGCATGTGTGTGTGAGTGTGCGTCAGTGTTTCCCCCGGAGTTTTTTTCTTGGCATACTGTAAAGGTCTCTGAAAGAGTATTTAGACCATGTGATTCTTATTGAACTTGTCACTGAAGCCAATACTAATGTAATTCTTTTAGGCAGAGTGGCAGCGCTGCTAGGCAGGGTGGCCCACCCTGTCTATCAAGCAGTAAGGGAAACACTGGCTGCGGGTGTATGCATGTGCACACTCCATGTATGTGTCTGTTACCCACCAAGAGAGGTGTTCCTGCCCATGTTGGGGATGGGGCTGGGGATGCGCCCCTTGCCCATGCCAATAGGGCTGGTCTTGTTTCCAGAGAAGAGACTCTGTGTAGGGGATGTAGGGGAGCGGAGAGGCTCAGCCGTCTTGGGTCTGGCCGAGAGGTTCAGTGGCTGTGTCGATCCTTCCTCCTGCCAGTGAAAACAGACACGAGTGTCACAAAATTGCACCAGTCTCTTAACACATTTTCAACTGCAAAAATAATCTTAAATGATGGTTTCACTGAGCAAGGTAACGTGATGTGTTTTACATATTTTTGGCATTCCCCAGGGAACCGTTTTGGTCCCACTCATTATTCAGTATTACTGAGAACTGCTGAAGTGTTTTCACATTTGCAGCAATGCTCCTACTGACTGATTCGAGATGCCTTTCAGGTTTTTGCCCTTTACTGAATAAATTTCTTTTAACCTGAGATGGGAAAAAGCTGTATTTCCTCTGTAGTTACTTATCTAACAAATGCTACTTCTGTTTTTTTGAACTTCTTTACTATATAATCAAAGGTTCATGACCACATTGCCTTGCAGAAAGAATCCCTGGAAAAAGAGAAGTAACAACAAGAAGAAAAGGCCCGCACGTCAACACCGCCTGACTGGGGATCTTGTGTCGGCAGTGAATGCTTAACGAACATGGATCTAATTTGGTGCGGAGTTTCAGTTGAGGGAAGCATAGAGAAAGGAGGGGAACGTGGGCTGGCTGTGGGGCAGTGGAGGAGCAGGCTGCGGGTGGTATACCAAAAGTGGGGGGTGGGCTGAGCGTGTGCAAGGGTTAGAGGAGGGTGTGTGTGTGTGTGTGTCGGGGGTGGGGAGGGTTTGGAGGGCACAGCACTACTGTTTGAGTGTGGTGAGCTCTGACGCCGGTCTATTGTGACGCTGGTTGCAGCTGTGCCCCACACACACACATGGCTTCCATTACTGCCTCGTCGTCAAGCAAAGATGAGGCGCACGCTCTCGCCAGTGAAGGGGTCTGGGCTCCTGCCAAACAGCAGCCATCGCCAGTGTCAGTTTGTGAGCGTGTGTGAGTGCACGTGTGCGTGTGTATGTGTGTGTAATAGTGTGTATGTGTGTGCATCAATGTATGAGCTCTAAACAAGCTGTTTCTAATTGACGGTAAAGAGTACAAGGCCGTTCGCGGATCATAGTTGCAGCAACTTCCAAATTTCCAGTGTCTCAGATTCATTCACATTCATCATCGTTATTTTTATTTGTGGTTCATTTTCCTGATGTATGTATCTGCATTCAATCTCATCTTTGTCTTAATAAGTAATCCTGCTGCCATTTTATAACACCATAATTATGCAGTAATCCATACTTTTTCTCCATACTTCACTCCTACCTTTACTACGGAGTTAAAAGATTGTTCATATGTACTTTGCTTTTCTGTCTAATTCTGTTTTTCTTTGCTGTTTCTTATCAGTGTTTGCAGCAACCCATTCCCCCATGGGTCTAAGCAAAGTTTTCATTACATCATTTACACGAGCGCTTCACCCACTACCTTCATGTTCCTTGACAATCAGCTCACCTTAATTTGAGCGACTGGACTGGATGCTCTCTTCTCGCTCTTCAGGGCGGAGGGGGAAAGAGGGCCGGAGGAGTTGGGAGCCTGCGGGAGAGGAGCCATCTTGGCTCCTGGTGAGATCTGCATGCTGGCCAGCTGGGCGGCGTACAGCTGCTGCAGAGGGAAGAAACCAGCAAACCGACAGGCTATTAACGTCGCTCGCCAGCAGCTAGTCAGTGGCTTTCCTCTTTCATTCTCTCTCCTCCTTCTCCTTTCGCCCCCCCACACCCTTGATCCTGTTGTGTTTTTTGCTTTATCCCCTCCCTGGCACTCCTTGCATCTTCTAAGATTTGATGTGTGTGTATGGCTGTGTGCTTGTATGTGTGTGTCACAGCCAAACACACATAGACCCCAGCAGGAAACAGATGTACACAAACACACACACACACGCACGCGCGCGCACACACACACACACTTTGGTTTGAGGTTGACAAGAGTGTCACGCACAAATAGAACTTTTGTTTGAGGGGTGAATATTTATCAGGGGTTCAGTCCAGAAAAAACATATTTCCTTTAAATTATCTACAATCTATCTCTGACAGTTATTCATTCAACAGATGCTTCGAGCACCTTGTATATCGATTCAGATCGAGATATAAATCCAGACAATGGCTAAAGATACTTTTGAGTGCTTTAAAATGCTGTTAAAAAAATTTGAAACCTTCAGAGTACGATAAACAATTACTGAATACCAACCTCCTACCGACAAAAATGGCAAAACATTTGTAACCTAAATAACCGCATGACTAATACTAAATGGGCACATATGTCTGGTCTTTGCATCAAGGGTTTGGACACTTAATTTTGGATTTTAAAAAAAATAGTTGCAATTCAAAGAATCACATCGCAAACAAAGACAATAGTCATTGTTTTAGTATGGATGTCATACTATTGTTATATGTTGGGTATTTCAATAATAAGTGCAACAACCCACCAAAATTAGTGTAAAAACAAAAGAAAATGAAAAACTGCTTGGAAAGTATAAGCTATGAGGGCTGGACGAAAATATTAAATGGTAAAAAAAAAAAAAAAGAAGTACTGATTTTCCGTCCAAGGTACTTAACTAAAATCAAAGAGTCAAACCCTCGGTCCAGAGTCCAGGGTCTAAATCAAAGCTAGCTGCCCAGACAAACCGCTGCCTGAAACCACTGTCAACCCCTGTCTAAAAGCATTGGAGTGTGAGTGCTGGAGTATCAAAGAGCCAGTCCTCAGGAAAACCACCCAGACGTGGTTGGCCTTCACTTAGATTCCCCTCCTTTCTTTCTGTCTTTCTTTCCTGCTTTCCTCTCATTTTTCTCTTTTCTCACCTCATCTGTTCTCTGCCTCTCACTCTCCTTGTCTCTTTCTTTTGTCTCTCTCTCTTCCAATCTGAATCTGATCTTCCTGTTTCTTCTCTGCCTTTCACTTTCATTCCAAAATCATGCCTTTTATCCTGTCCCCATCTCAATCTCCGTCTCTGTCTCTTTCGCTCACTGTCTCTTTTTTACCCTCTTCCCCTTCAGTCTAACCGGCCCCAAGTGTTGTGAGATCCGATTTCCCTCTAGTCAAAACTGCAACGCCTCCTGGGACACGAAATCCAGAAGCCAAGGGATCGCAATGGAGAAGGGAAGGGGGAGACAGAGTGTAGGGAAAGAGAGAGAGAGCTGGGCTGCTGACACACGAGACCACCGTCGCTTTACCGCCACAGTGCCGGGCTCAGCGGTCAGGACCAGAGAAATTGGCTGGCCCTCCTTCCACTTCTCTCCGGAGCGATATTAAACACAAACAGAAGGGGCCTCGCCGTTGAAACAAAGCCCTGATGTCACGCTGCTTATTTTCCTTGGAAGGCATCGGGAGTGCTCGGGCCAACCCCTGGCGATATGAGATCCCCGTAAGAATGTGCTTTGAATGGCTGGTGGTGAGGCCTCTCGCGTCAATCAAGCCGACCACAGAGTTACTTCTGGTGATGCCTGATATTCTTACAGCTCTGAGGGGAACAGGGGCCGGGGCAGACACATGAGTCTTTGAGGTGAAAACGCACAGTTAGCATCTTGCACCCATGCATGCACAAATATATGCACATACACACACACACACAATTACTGTGTGCACGCGTATATGGCTGTTAATTGTGCTGTCGTGCAGTCGGCAGCAATCAATCAGCAACGCCAAAAACACAGAGAACTGTTGAACAAACAAAAGACTAAGACTAAGAGCTTTTACCTTATTTTTTCCTTTCTTTTTCTAGAAGACACTCCAAGATCGATTGGCAACTGGGGAGGCTAATGTGCAGCGTAAACAACCCCAACTGGAATTCTCGCCGTTCAGCCAAGCCCCAGGGGAAAACAATGCCGCAATTTCCTAAATTACAAATTGACAAACGGGGCCTCAAACGGCACCTCAGCTGCCCGGTCTATCTGATTGTGCTTTGACTGTTAGTGCTAATTTGACTGAAATCCAAATGATTAGTCTGTCATTTCCAACCTCTATAGCCTGGTCTATCTCTAGCATAATCCCTCACAAAGCAAAGAGAAGGTTTTGTTGTGGTCTGGATGTGGGCGAGGGCTGTCTGGCTCTGTGTATTTGAGCTCCCTGGTCAGGCCTGCCTTCCCCTGGAGGACTAAGTGGAGAATCCCCTTAGCTAGCCTCTTTTAGTGTCAAGCTGCTATTGATCTCAGTGGTACACAAAACAAATGAGGTTTTGTCTTTTTCAGCAGGTTTGCGGGGTGGGTGAGCGGGGGGCAGGAGTGGAGAAATGGACTGACTGCCACTGAGCTGGCCCACGCAGAGGACAGGGGCTAAATGGAACGATGGGAGTATTGGGTGTATGCAAGAGAGTGAGAAAGATATACAGACAGACAGAGTGCACAAACACAGCCATTACTACATTTCCAATTCTCTTTTATGGGCCAGTTGCTGAGTCTTTTTAAGTACCGGAAAACATAATATGATTGCATTAGAATCACATAAACTGTCTGCTCCTTATGACAAATGAACTCATTGTGGTCTCAATATATAACCAAAAGTGCAGAAATCCCGACTTTGGCAAAAAAAATCTGTCCTCCAATGCCTCACTTTCATCGCCATAATTCAGACACAGAAATACTGAAAAGGGTCACAGAAACAGACAGCGAGAGATGTCTTATGATTTCAACAAGAATGTCTGCTTAGCAACTGTATTTTCCTCGCATTAGCAGTGCACAAAAGGGGCCATTCTTCAGTGGGAATCCGGTGTTTGCGAAGGGGTCTACTCCAAGGCGCTGGAAACAATTGGCCTGATCAAGTTCCCACGCTGATAGCACGACATTTGTGCTATCGAAATGGTGAGGTCAGGTCGCCATGAGTCAAATGCAGTTATGTATTTCAATATCGATCGATGTTTTCTTCTTGAGTGATTCTGATTGGAGAGGTATGGGCAGGCTGTCGGTGAACATGCCCTGCAGAAATCCGGTATCATTAGACACCAGATTAGTGCAGATTATGTTTACTTTTGCCCCATTTCATGAGATAAAAGCAGCCATCTTCCTTCCCTGTGACTTTCTCTCTACATTCTCTCATTACATCCATCAGCATCACAAGGACGTGAAATGATCTGGAGAAATGTTAAACCTGTTGCATCTTGCTAGGGTTCATGTTCGGTCCCTGAGAACATACTCCGAGCGTTTGCCAGTCAATGCCCGCTTGGCCATCGGTGCCAGGCCAGCTGTCTGATGGGAGTGCTATGGGGCAGAGCTCTGAGACATCTGGAACAGCCTGGCCACACATCTGTCTATCCTCTACCGAGCAGAGATCTAACATCAAACAGGCACCTCTTGGGTTTTTTGCCAGTTGGTTTGCACTTAAGTTTATTCTATATTAGTGGAGACTAGGGATGCACTCAAATCCAAAACCATATTCGGCAAGTAACAAATAATGGTTTTCTGATTAATAAACTACCCCAACATTTGTCTATAAGTCAGCTTTAAATAACAGACCAATACACCAAAAGAACAGGCAAAAATAGTCACAGTACACAAATAATGTAAAATTATCCTTAAACTTAATAACGCAACACAAAGACCACATGATAAACAATGCACATACAAACTCAATAACTAAATAGGGAGCATGAGCCAAACAACAATGAACTACGCTGAGTAAATGCCCGTTGCCCAGGGTCATGCTGAGAAACTCCACTTGCTGGAGTTCACTCAGACATCGGTCACTGCGAGACACAGAAATCTGCCACATTTTTTCACAGCTAGATGTCTTTTGATTTGCAGAATGCATAGTCGTTAGAGTGGGAGAGTCTCCTAAACCTGTGTAGTTTTAATAAGCAGGAATTTCAGTCATTTTATACCTCTTTGTGGTTAAAATCCAACGCTTAACAAAAAAAAAATCACTTCGAGTTAGAGCCACACCCACTTTTATTCTGAATCCGAATCCAAATTATTTTGCCCCAAAACAAATACATATACAAATAGTGTTGCCTCTGCACACTTTTAGTAGAAACTGTTAACATAGTACTAATATGGTGTAATGGTGTAATTGTGTAGTTATAATGCTTTACCATAGGCTATTGCACAGTTTAATTTTCCTTTTTGCAGTGTTGCCGTTTAACACTGCAAAAAGAAGTGAATAATGTGAGGCAAAGCATGGCTGAGATAAATAAAAACATCCTGAGAGCTGCATAACTTAAGAACTTGGTGGTGCGTTGAACCGCCATGTCACCCTGATATCAGGAGTGTCAGAGTGACAGACCCAAATGACAGATTGAGCAACTGGAGTAGTTAATACCTCCACAAACAGCAGTGAAACTAAACAGCTTGTTGATTACGCCTGGTGACTGACGTTTCAGTGCTAATACAATTATTAAATTAAAGCCCCAGCCTGTGATTTGTACAGAACGTTTAAGTCAGTATGGTCCTCATTCTGTAAAGACATGGTACATATCCATGCAGATTGTGTCGACTCAACCACTCTGTGACCACATCACACAATCTTATGGTGCATGTTCCATATTTTTGAAGACACACTAGTCCATTACATAACATCTACATTTTATCTAGAGTGACTTGCAATGAGGACGACAATAGATCAGGTTTCAGCTCCTACAGCTTCAGCATTACAAGAACATGGGGTTAAAGGTGCAACACTATGGACAATTTCCTTACATAATAAGAGAGTTATGAGTAAAGTTGTGATATCTAAGCAGAATCATGCTAGTGAGACTCTAAAGTGTATGGAACTAGAAAATAGGTATGTGATTGTGTCTCACTTCCCACACAGCAGAGCAATGGAGACAGCAAAGCCAGAGCTGGGAAAGAGAGGCAGCAACTGTAGCACTACTGCGTAACCACAATGGCTGCATGTAGACCAAGGGGCTTAAGGTAGTGCAGTATGTAGTAAAACAATTACACCAAATGCGCCTACATGTACTCCACTTCAGTTCTACTGCAGTGTATATCATATGTCAGAATCATTTTAGTCACCAAGCAGAGAGACATACGTGGTACAAGGCCAACAGGACCACACACAAAGCACAGAGACAGCTCAAGACATTCTATGAGTGGTTGACTGCACATATCGCTATACGTATACTATATATATATATATATATCTCACCGCATGCCTTCTGAATACCTGGAGTCTCATCTTGCGGAAAATTATCTGATAACTCTCAAACTTTCCTGTGCCTTGTTTTGGTTAATCCTTTATTTTTATTTATGTAATTCTTGATGTTCTTATTTAGTTACTTATTTATTATGAAACGTCACGGGACTCACTGTGAATGTTTGCTTTAAAAGTGCTACCTTGGTACAAAGAGTGCTACTGGCAAATTCTTGAGAAGAAGATACATAACTAAACAAGCACGACTCATAAATCTCATCGTGATTGCTTTTGGCATCGTTATTGTTGTCAAAACAATGTCCAAACATGTGCTGGAAGCCAGCACCTCCATGTCAGAGAAATTCCTCCGACAATCGCTCTTTTTTCCCCCCACATAAACACTTCCCCATGCGCTCTGTCTTCCTCCTCTCCTAGTCTTCCTCTTAATTTCAGCAGACGCTGTGATGAGAAGCTTCCTCTTTCATTCAGGGTTCTCTCTGCTGCTCATTCTCCAGATCTCAGCGGTGTTTAAATGTGAATGAGTTTGCATCTCCGACACTATTCATGCTTCCACCTCTCGCTTACCGTGCAACTCTTTTGATCATTTCAAAGCCAGGAGTGGAGATAGGCTGCGCCGAGGCACCGATCCCCCAGCGCAGCACGGTGCTTTGTTAAGTCAATAGCGCCTAATGAGGGCCTTGATAAGCGAAAACCACAATACAAATTGAATAAACTGAGATAAGGATTCTCGTAACAGCCAAAAGCCACGCTATGCTAATGACTGACATGAAGAGGCAATATTGTTTGCCTGTGAAAAAGCTTTTGAGAGGCTTTGTTCTTCCTGCTGATGGTGGGTGCAGTCGGAGGGGTGGTGGGGTCGTGTTGTGAAATTCCAAACACCCTTTAGGGACTGAAGTTTTCATTTTCCTTTTTTTGTTTCCCCCTTTTTTCTTTGCAAATATGTCCTATGATAACCATTATGTATAAGTGCTATTCTCAAACCACAGGTGTCAAGCAGCAATAAAATAGTTGATGAATTGCCTGGGCCAGGTGTTGCGCTGGTGGGGCGGAATTCCTCAGCGATTCATCATAACAGCTTTTGTCTGACACAGCTGACAGGCAGCAGATAAGGGAAGCAGAATGTTAGTGTCAGCCTGCAGAGCTTCATCTTGATGTGTCATGTTATCAAAAAATAATAATAATAATAATAATAAAAAAAGAAACACAATAACTTCATTAAAACTCATTTAAGTGGTGATCACAGCAGGTTAATGCACGCCGGGACTCATCCAGCTGCTTTTTGTATTTGCCGCTCCTTTTAAAATGAATGTTTTGCCATTTGGATGTGCGGTGCACTTGCTGAAATGTTGTGGAAAAATCTGAAAGTTGGTTTAAATGCTTTGTGGAAACATGTTAGAGCATAACCTGACGCTGCTATGTCTGTTACAGTTGTAATTCTTGACATTTGGTGCTAAAAAGTCATGGCTGTGGTATAATACTCCCTACATGTCCTAGTGATCACATGTCACTCAAATAGTGTGTCCAGAACTGAGACATCTTTTAAGTTTGGATTTTATGTGGATAAAATTTTCTTTATCTGCTTACTCATGGTGGCTATTGCGACTGATGCAAATTGGCAACATCTTCTTCTATTGATTCCACACAAAAAAAAAAAAAAATGCTGTTGCTGCTGCTGGGAACATTAAACACATTGCTTCTGTGTGCCAGAGCATTTTTAAAACATTGTAGTGTTTAGAACAGGAAATGTAAAAACTTGCTTGTAGGTTGAATTGCAATTGTGTTGCTTCAATCAGACACCGACAACAGAAAAATGATAATTCCTAGGAAGATGTTGCAAATTATTAGTTAAAGCTAGTTAATTTACTACTGTTATGTGGCACATTTAAAACAGCTCACCATCTTGACCGTCTTTTCTATGACTAAACTAACTGTGCCGAGCTGTGTCGCATAGGTTTTGAAGTGGAGTTGGCTGACCATGTTTGGTTTGGTTTGGTTTGGCTTTGGTTTGCTTGATTGGCCTTTCGTCCAAACACAGTCTCCTAAAAATTTTGTGAGATGAACACAAACGCGAACACAAATTATAAGAACATTGAATAGTAAAACTTGCCTTGGTTAAGGGGTTAGGGCAAGTTTAGGCAAGTAAAACTTAAGGTTAAGGTAAGGCTACTAAAACACTGTACTGTAAATGTTGGGGTAAAGTTTTTGGCAGTGGTTGAAAAAGAAAAACCCTCTCTCACTGTAAATATCTGCCCATCCACCCATCTGACCTCCATGCCCTTACTTTTCACCACCTCATTTCAATGTCACTTTCTAGTCATATGTCATCCATGTAATCCTTTTGTGGAAATGTACTTCTCTCACTTTTTCCGCATGGAACACATATTTACATTTCAAGACCCGGGCTGCTTCAGTCTTACTTGTAGTTGTAACGGGCTGAGTCCAGACGCCGCTGCAGCTGCCATGGTGGATGGAATGAACTGCATGGGGTAATTCTCACCTGTAGAAAGGCCAAAACAAAACACGGTGAACAGGACGAGCTCTGTCTCTCTTCCTCCATCTGTCTGTCTCCTGCCTTGTTTCTCTCCTCTTCACATGTTTTTATTCATTCTAAATGAAACACGCCGGGTCACAAGTGTTTTATTTGAAGGTTAATTACATTCATTTTTGGTGCACATGGGTGCCCGAGTCCACCGCGAGTGAAGTTCAAATCGTATGCCTCCTCATTGGGATGCACTCATAAATTCATATACAAGTTCCTTGTATAACCCCCACTGTTTGTCCTTAAAAGGCTTTCCATGTCCGAGCCTTTGTTGAAAACTGTTGAAACTCAAAGGAGAATGCACAATGTTGGCTTTTTATTCCTTTTCTTGACCTCTGCTTCTCTTACAGTCTCACAGGAGCGTGTGCTTAAAGAGTGGGAATGCATAAGGATTGTTGTGTGTGACGGCGGTCAGTGTGTGTGCTGCACGGCGTCTAGCTAGCACCTGGAGGAATGAATGGCTAAAAGGAATGTGAGAAGGACGACGAGAGAGGAGAGAGCAGGTGGTGCCAGATAGGAATACCATGTAAGTGAAGGGTGTGTGTGTGTGTGCGTGTGTGTGTGCACGCACAAGTGTGTTGGTCTACCTGCTTGTACAACATGCTGGTGCATACAAGGCTAGGTCAGTGCAATAACGCCAGGGTGTTCCTGTTTGTGTGCATGTGTATAAACAGAGTATGTCTGTGTGTGTGTGTGTGTGTCTCTGTGCATGTGCGTGTATGTGTGTGCTTCTCTATTTGTGTCTGTGTGAGTGCATGCGTGTCGGTCCATCTGTTAGTGCATCGTTATTTAGCAGAACATGAGAGCACGCTGGAGTATGTGTGCATGTGCATCCGCGCATGTGTGTGTGTGTGTGCGTGTGTGTGTGTGTGTGTGAGAAAGTGTGAAATTCCATGTTGCAGATGTGTTGTGCAACTGACATGCTTTCAGCACGCTATAAAAGAGACATTCCAGTCTTCGCTGTGTCCAATCTATTGTTCCTGACATGAACAAGCAGGGCTTGTAAATCTCTCCGCTCATTTCCAGCACATTCCTCACCTGACACACCTCATTAACATAGACTGGGATCCCAGTATGAGTGTGTGTGTATGTGCGCGTGTGGGTGTGTGTGCGTGAGTGCGTTCATGTTTGTGTGTGCATGTGAACAACTCAGCAAGTGTTTGCACAGAGGAAGGAAGGACA
>OMLB01018140.1:0-21310 GCA_900302555.1 Myripristis jacobus | reverse complement strand
CCCTACATAGTCCTTCCTTTGGAATGTGCAAAGCGACTCAGCAGTGAAGAGGGGGATGAATCATGACTGGGACCAATGTGTTTGTCCCCATGAATGTATTGCATTGCATTTGATCTGCACGCTATATGCAATTGCAAAGTTGAAAACATACGTCAGCCATGGATGAAAGTGATTGTTACCATGGTTTCTCTAATGGGCTCCACAAGTTGTGCCATGGGTCTGACAACAAAAAAGCATTTAAGTGTCAGTTGAGCAGAACACAATATCTCAGTGACACATGCAGGCAAGCAAGGATAGTGATGCTGGCATACAATGCTTTGGAGAAAAGCAGGGTCAAATTAGTTATTGCTATTTGCTAACCCCGAGCTATTTACAGTGTGATCTATGATTCCATTGTGACTCATTCCTTGAAAAGACAATGCGTGACATCACTTCTTAAGATCTAAATCATGCTTTCAGTGAGCCTGGATGTGGTGGTTTCTGTGTCTATTCATTGAGGGGGGTTGGTAGAGACAGGAAAGCAAAGGAAGGGGGTGGGGATTGACGGGAGCAGTGTGGGGATATGGGGATGGGCAATTGTCGAGCATCCCCCAAGGTACTGCCTCTTATGCCAAGCAAAATCAGTCTTTTCCAAGAAGCTAGGGCTAATCTGTCAACCTCAACAAACACTCTCCATCTCCTAACTCACCACCCCCCACCCTTCCTTAGGGTGCCTCCCTCGCAGATACACACAGGGATGGAGACAACACTGCTGGCCATCTTTTAAAAGCCCATAATTATACTGGCAAAAAGGAGGACAATAATATAATAACATAATCCACACCTTTCTCTCATTTTGACATGTAATTTTAAAAATACATAAAAAATGTGTGCATGTTGAGTACTGCTGTGAATATTGCTTTCTGTGCATACATCTTCTGTAAGTCTTAATGTAATGTGCAGGAAGTAGTGACATGCTCAGAAGTGAGAAAAGTCTTTTCACACGTTGACTATTCGAGCTGAGATACAGTGAAACCAAAAAGTCTTTCCCTTGTTGATTATTAGCTGTTTCACTGCACCAGTCCTGAACCACTTGGCGCGTTCCACTTTACTCCCATTACAGGACTTTTTTCTCCACACAAGCAGGCAGGCTGTAATCCTTTAACAATTCACAGATTGTGCATTGGAAAGTATGCTCAAACCTGATTAATTTGCAGGGAAACTCTGAGGGACAAGGGAAAATCCAAAACATGCATCAAAATGTGATGTGTAAAACCAGGTTATATAGGGTGAGGAGATAAGCCGTGCTAAATATAAAATCCAAAAGGCAGAGACATTTGGTGCACTTGCTATTCTTGAGATCTGAATTCTATGTGATCATGACTGCCAATACATTGAGGCTGTCACAGTGCTTTCCAAACTTTTAAAGTTGGCAGACAATTTGTTTATTTAATGAATTCATTTACAGCTGATAGTTACTGGTATTGCTCATGAAAAGCAGAGGAAAGGATGATGGTTAAAATCTATTCAAAACACAAATTATATAATCAGTTTTAGATTATTTCATCTCTTACATACATCCAAGTACAACCAAGGCCCTGAGAACAGAATTCATCCGAGTGCTTTCTGCACAGTGTATCACTGTATAAATCACAAACCTAGTAAGAATTACATAAGCTTGTTAAAGCGCTTTCTGTCTTTAGGTTAAAAAATAGCTCTCTCGTGCTGCTCTCAAGCTCTGGGGTTTAAGCTTTAAGGAAACCTGGCAATACTGAACATAATAATGCTGCACTCTGACCATGTTTGTGTGCCCATGTTTATTTGCAGTGCCAGCGCTGCTCGTATCCTGTTGTGCTACATTTTTAAATCAAGGAAAAAAATAATACTTTTTTCACATCAACCAAAGAGTCTGCAAATGATTAATAATCTAAAGCTTTGCGAAGGAAGATAGTAACATTTATCACAGGACATTTAAATGATAGCTTCCTTATTATCACCTAAATATCTGAAGATCTTAATAATTCCTGGTTTGAAAGCATTGAGCCTGCAATGTGATGCAGGATTCTCTTGAAACATCCAGGATGTTGTTGAAATGACTGTTTTACTGACAAGTGCTAAGAGGACTCAAGGATGTGAGTATTCTGCAGATATTCAATAACCTTTGTGAGAATGTAATTCTGTGTTTTTTAACAGCGATATAAACAAGAAATCCTACTTTTCATCTTAACTAAAATAGACCATTAGTCATCCTAGTTAGATACAAATTTCCAGGGGGCCCCCACTAACTCCATTAGTGCTGACCAATAGTCTTTATCAGTCCAACAAAAAAAACAATGGATTTTTTTGGCAATTTGGAGCACCAGATGCCATACTGGACACTGTGTAATAAGAAATTTTGAGTGTAATGTCAATACCAATCTCACTGTCAATGTCATACTTTCCATTAAGATTTTTTTTGATGGTTGTATGTAATACAGAAGTCTCTTCATAAAATTTTCCTCACAGATTTTGTTTTTTGCAGAGTAAGCCCTATTGCTACTTGTCATGAATCATCTCTTGCATCCTATTCTAATCCTACATCGAAATGTAATACTTTAATAGTTAATACTACTTTAATACTATTTTGCTTTTATACGTGAAAACATGTCACCAGAGGGATCAGAGCACAAGGGCGGCCCTGGCGTCTCTGGGACAAGTACAGAAGATGTTCATGTTTTGTTCAAGGGCATATCAGCATGGATGACGGCTGACTCGAGCAGGTTTGAAAGGCTACCACATACTTGCGGCGGAAACAACTTTGAGGAGGCTCTTGAGGACAAATGGATTCATTTGAACAAAAAAAGAAGCCCTGAGCTGCGCACCAACCCCCACAGCCATCTGCAAATAGTCTAAAATATCACACGACTGGTTTGCCCCCGTCTTGTGGACAGGCGTCTCCATTTCCTTTTCTAATTCACTGCATTTGTTTATATTTCCATAATAACATCTTGTGGTCAACTCTTTAAGATGATTCATTTCAAAGTTTGGCTCAGTAAGCTTATTAAGGATGTCTGCATCTTTATGACTAATCAAATAGTTCTTCAAGCCTTGTAGTCTTTGTTGCGCCTTGGTGGCATTACTGTAATTTCCAGTTTCCTGGGGTAATGGCTACCTTTTAATCTTAACGCCCCCCCCACTGGCACCAAGTGTAAATAAACAAAACAACATGACGCCGCAAAAGAATGCACAAATTTATACGTGTTGCTATGTTTAGCCATGAGTCTAATTTGGAAATTTTTGACTTTGTTATTGTTTGTATATTGTGGAATTTAGCCGACACAGCCTCACCAATGTAGCAAACTGATTTCCAAACTTTTACAGTACCTTGGTGAACACAAAATACAATTTAACTGCCCCAGTCCTAGTAAAGTCCTTTGCAATCCCTTGTTTGAAGCTACGGTATACAATAATGACAGAGGAGTCTGCTACAGAAAAGTCCTTAACTAGAGGATCTCATGAGGCCTGTTCCTAAAATATGTGATCTAAAAATCCTGAGGCCAACTGCTCCAACGTGAAAACAGTGGGCCTCAGACGAGCAGGGCATACAGGGACTTTTGCCTCGCTTAACACATCTGGATGAATAGAGCGGCGTGTGCCCTTTCAGACACACGTGGGACAACTCTCCCACTCACTGCTGAGCCACTGGGAAAGGACGGCTCTCAAACCGCATTCCTGTTATTGTTATTTTAATTAGCTTCCAGAAAAGAAGGAAAAAAAACTGACGGGTGCGCATGTGTGCATGCACACATACACACACGCATTCACACACTGCAAAAGCTTATTTGCGATGTGAGCGGGAGGTAAAGCGCTGCGGTGGTGGGGGTAGAGTCAGAGCAGCCGTGTGTGAGATAGAGGCCCTGATGTCTCCCAAGGATTCAGCCAAGGCATGGGGTGAAATGGCACAATAATCAAGAGGGCAGGCAGGAGGCAGCCCAGGGGAAGCTGAGCCACACAGTCGTCATGAGAATATCTCTGAGAGGACTGCTACATTCCTCTCATCGCAGCACCACTGCCTTTACATGGCAGCTGAGCATATAAACTCAGACAATGCCATAAATAAAACTGCCTTTTCAATTGTTGTGGCAATTAACCATGTATGAATGGAAAAGGAAATACCAACGCCACGCCTGACATGGTAATACATACTGTGTCATAATGTAACACCCATTATTACTATTATGAAATTACAAAGAGATTCATTCACAGCATTTCTATTCAGTGGCACAATATGGTAGTTAACATCTCAAAGAAATATATAAACTTTGCAATAAAGTAAGTGAGTTGCAGTGCAAAGCACACAAGCACAAGTGGAAAAAAATACAGATTCCAATACCAAGAATGTGCAAGCAGTATCAAGTTACAAAAAAAAAAACAAAACCTTCCCAATCAATATGTGCCCTACAGCATGGATCTAAGAAAGAAGAACTAATGCAAGATTAATTTCTTTGACTAAATGGGTATAGAACATGCCAGCAAGGAGACGGCACTGACAGCCTAAAGGAAAATAAGCACTAGGATGTGAAATTCCAGGCCATGGGAACCCAGACCAGCACTGAGTATATTCCTCAGTCCCCGGTGATTATTTCAAAGTAATCTAGATTCGAAATTCTTTTCAAGTGCAAGCTTTTATGAAACGTGAAAGGAGCTCCTCTTTTCTTCTCTTATTTCTTTACAGTTGCATCACCGTCTCCACGTTTGACACCGCGAGTTTTTTTTCCCTTTACTTTCTCTGCTCCCAAAACTAGTTACTTGATCAAGCTTGTTCAGTTCACTTTCCTCTTGCCCTCTTGCTTTAGACTCTATTTAGTGAGTAAAAGTAGTCGTAGCACAATGCAGGTTAGCTACATTTGAAGTCCGCGTGTTTTTTTTTTTTTGTTGTTGTTGCTATGAGTAAATTTCACAGTTTCCCTTGAACACCAGTTTCAGAGAAATCTGTGGGCCTTTGACTTTCAATGCATGATTACAAGCTTTGTAGACAATTTACAGTAGTAGGGCTAAATGCCGCAGGGTCAGACAGAAAGGCAGCCGAAAACCTCACTGTGCTATTTCTCGATAGCAACCCTGGTCCCTGATACCACCGAGCCCTGGAGTGGCGCCAAGACAGCGGTTTTGAAGAATTCCACTGGTTTTGTGGCCCTTGAGGTGCCCCCTCGCACGAAATGTGACATGAGCTGGCAAGAGCCGAGATCAGAGGATCCAGTCATGGCTGTTGAGCTGGAGCGCTGCTACAGCTGCCAATTGTCAGTGGACACAAATCTCCACACACACACACACACACACACGTGCGCGCGCACACACACCACACACATGACCTCTTGAACCTCATGCTGCTATAGGGAAGGAGGTGAGCTCCAACCCTGGAAGAGAAAAAATTGGAATTTGGCACAAATGCAGGATAAGGATAAGTAGGTGAACAACTGCATTTGAAGCGTTTTAGCCTTCCAACCTGGAGACACAGATACTGGTTATCGCCTCAGTCTGTTGTACAGCAGACTGCCATGTTCACCAACATCCTCCCCCCACTAAAGGCTTAATCTGGTCTCCCCCACCAATGGTTGCAGCTACCTCATTAATGCCCAATCGTCCAGCCCAGGGACTACTGTGGGAGGGGGAGGGAGCCTATGCTTGAATTCCGCAAAGCAATTTGAATATGTAATGTGCCAACCAAGATATAATCACCAAATCCTATTCAGTGATTAAAGCACACTTAAATTGCACACACTTAACATTGCTACACAGAAAGACTTTTGTAAAGCATGCTAATCTACTGTGCATTTTACATATGTTCAATTACACGTTTGCATGTATTGTTTGTGTTTTGGCCACATTTTGTATGTGTGTGTTTCCAGTACTGTTCGGATAAGCAAAGATAACCATTCCCGCAGCTCCTGTGCCATTCCTGTATTTCAGATCATTCATGTCTGCATAGAGACAACAGGCGTGGAGGCATGGGGCTCCCTGGGGTTCTCCAACTCCCCTACCTCCTCCCCCTCTCTGAACAAAGCCTCCCCAGTTGCAAGCCTGACCCAGTAACCTGGCTAGCAGCCTGGGGGGAAAGCGTACCCTGTCTTAGGGCTTCCAGGGCCCGTGTGAGCACACAGGGCCGGCGTTTGTGTACAGAGCAAAGTCACTTTCGTCAATGCAATCGGCTCTTGCAGGGATTAGAACAGCTCCTTTTAGACAGGGCCGATTGTGTGGTAAATGTGTAGTAGCCTAGCAGGCAGAGCTGGGGAGGGTGCTCTAGTGGCTGGGCTAATCTGGCTGGACACAGGCATCTTTCTTTACAGCCGCTTCACAGGAATGCCCTCTCACTTTCAATGCCGAGTGTTTTTGTAGATTATGTACCTCATCTCCTTACTTACAAAAATCCAGGATATTTGACACTATATTGGAACAAACAAGTGCTACCTTTCCTCACTAAAAAACCTAAGTGTGCAAAACTTGTGGCATAGAGAAAATAATCATGTACATGTGCATTCCCACAGCTACATTCTCTGAGGGGATCACTGGGTCTTTATGTTTGCAATCTCACAAGGCTGGCCTCGTGGGCTTAACAGTGGATGCATGCAACTGCTTACTGCATGCTTGGGAATCAAATAAGAAGTGCAGAGGAACTGTCACAAGTGTGCTCCACAGCAAATCAGGACTAATTAAAGCATTCAATTTCAGAAGCATTAGGAGCAGTATGCAAAATAACTTACCCCCTGGGTCCCCTTAAAGCAAATTGCTGGCTGATTTGGTAGTGATTCCTAAGAACGAAAAAAACGGAAAATGGTTAGTGACTAGGCATTGTTATAAAGTAGAACAGTGTCTGTATTTAAGCTCATGGACATCTTATACACCAAATAATATTATAAGAGAAAATATATTGCCATTGTTCCAGCTGTACTGAAGCTATTTCTTTAGCTAAAAGGTGACAGCAACAGTGTCTCTTCTTAGGAGACAAGCTTAGTAAACTTTTCCCATTAAATGCCAGAAATTACCATAATTGCCATTTCCCAGCAGGTTTTTTCCCCAGTGAATTACTGTCGTATAGCTATACAGACAGGCCTACAGATCAAGGAGCTCTGACCCTAATCCTCAGAGGAATGTGTCTGATTAATCAATCTAGCCTACAGAGAACTTTGTTCATGTCAATCAGTTTGCTGTGTGTGTGTGTGTGTGTGTGTGTTCTTCAGCTGATTTCCCATCTAAATGAGTAAAGGTTACAACATGAGCTTAGCCTCTCAGGAAGGCTAAGCCCATTCCAAAACCAATTATATTTCTTCAAAAAGGTATTTTTTAAATGATCTCTGTACAGTGAACTGCAGAAAACAGTGTTCTCTGCACAATTCTGTTTTCCAAATAAACCTTTGTGAAACAATGAAACTGTAGAGTATGCGGTTTGAGGCCCTGAAATCAAAGTCTAAAATATTTGTTGAAATTATTTAAGAATAAAGAAACATTTTCTGCCTTTCAGGCAGATTGATATATATTTAATAAATAAGTCCTATTATCTATGACGTGCAGCCGTGGCCATGATCAACAGGGCTCTTAATCTGTTGTTAACAGTTTTGGGAGAAATACTTTCTTACACTGACAAGTATTGTTGCAACTTATTTGCCATTCTTTAGCCTTTGACATTCATTAAAATAATACATTCTAAAGCCTTAAATATTTGTTGTGCACATTACACTGCTGCAGCACTGATCTTTAATCAAGGAAACCTGTTGCTCTTGAAATTGCAAACTCTTGCAATGTCCAATTCTGACTTTGAATTTTTTCAGGAGACTATCCTAGAAAAAAAAATAATCTTTGATCATTTTCACTGTTACATTTTAACATGGTTTCCCTGCGTATATGTAAATTGTTAATCATACTGTGGAGTGTGCCTGATGTCCCAGGACATCCAGGAGAGCTTAAGTATTATTTTACTCAATACAAGTTAATAAAATTAAAGAGTGTGTAGGAGAGACTCTTCATTATAGGTTTCACTGTCCTCTCCTCACCTACAGTGTAGACAGCTGTGCTAGATGATATTTAATAAGAAAAACCTCTAAGACCGGGGTTCCTGAGGACAAAATCTTCCACAACATGTGGAAGCTCGTGGTTTAAAGCGCATTTGATTGGGTGGTTCCTGACATGGAAAACTTGGGAATAACCTATCCTGCGTTCTGGCTGGAGGAAGTTGCCAAGCGCTCTGATTGGGGCAAACAGCACAGAAGTTTACGCTGCCTCATGGACCAATGAGCTTTTGAGCTGGGCGGGCTTCCGGACGTGTAAAGGGCAAAAACAATAATATACAAGAGCCCAGCAACAACTTGCCGAGCCCCGCCACCCAATGAGCGGCCAAGTTTGGGGGATCGGAGACGGTAAACCACCGAACCCGCGTCCCGGTTTTATGGTCCAGGATGGCGTACAGACACAGAGACAGACAGACAGGCAGACAAGCAACTTATCACAGGAAAAGGCTTGTTACTTATGACCGTTCAGAGGACTCGAGAAAATTAGATAATAACCATAACCGCGAGAAGAACAGTTTTATCTATCATTACCATGGAGAAGACTATTTGGACAAACTACCTAGGTCTAATCTAATGATCCATAAAAACAACCCACGGCAATAAAAACAGCCGTCTGAAACAGTAGAGACTAATGATTTGCTTGATAGCCTATTCATTAATTCCATTATTCCCGAGAACGAGTGAGCAGGGGAAAAGACAGCCTTCTTTAGGCTACATTTAATGATTGACAATCTTCTGTTGTCGATTATAGGCTTACTGCAGAGTCTAAATAATGTATTTCATTTGCAGATGTATGGTTAAGAAGCGGAGACAAACCCAGCAGCCTTATAAAGAGCACAACAGCACATATGTTTCATACAGGAACTTCAACACCTTTGGTTTTTGTTAGATTATGTTTTGGTAAACAAGCAAACATGAACAATCGCATCTGTTCCTCCTCAAAACAATTTTCCTCGAGGCTTACGGGACTTTAACCAAATCCGTTCATTCATCAAAGTCTACTACATCGCCTATTATGATCACAATAAATAAAAGCTTTGCCCTGCTTTACAGTAACTGTCTGAGCCATAATAAACGAGCCCAGCCTGACGCTACCCTAACGGCACCAACGCTACACTGTCGTGACTTGAACGCTCGGCTGGCGAATGAACTATTTCAACTTTTTGCTCTAAAAAGTAAAAAACCTGCTGTGTTTTCAGTGGAGAATTTACAGTTCCCAGTTGCGGGGTGCTTTAAAAAACACATAGACACGCACAAACACACACACAAACTGGCAAATTCAGCCCAAAATGTCCCTTACCTTCAGATTCTGGTAGGCTTCGAGTGTCCGGATGGCAGTGTCGGTGAGTTTTACGTGATACAGAGTTTTATTCGGGGTGTTTTTGTTAATTTTTCCACAAGAGAGCCCATACCGATGCTCCTGCCTCAATGCTGCCATTTCTACAACTGAAGGCAATTGGCGACATTCTCGTTGAAACGTCATGTAGAACCTATAGGCGGAGTTACCCTGCCGGTGCACGCCGCACGCCACGCGCACGCGCACGCTCGCGCACACACACGTTCACACACACACACGCGCGCGCATTTCAAGTGGTTACAAACTACCTTATTTTGAATTGTGTCGTCATACTTGTACTTTTATATCCCTCAGTTTCCCTCCTTTAACTATCTTATCTCAGCCACTTTCTAATCTAATTTCTTCAAGTGGAGATTAATTGGTAGACTCCACATTCTTATAGATAAATTCATAGGTGAAATATTATTAAAAGATGTTGCTCCATTATTTATGTAACTATGTAAGAGGAAGAAAAACCCATTGAGAGCAGCTTACAGCATGGGAAAAACAGAACTGATTGATTTCTGAGTAAAAACGTGCAGTAAATTCAAAGAGGTCTCCACACTGCATGTTTAAATGTATGATGTTCATTGCCCATACCGATCCTGTGCAGTCAGCGTGATGAAGTGAATCAGACAATGAAAAATATGGAATTTGGGTTAATTAAAGTGGTAATCCCTGATGGACAAGATGCTTTGGCTGTGGATTAAGGAGCCATGTCACAGTCAATAATGCTGTGTTTATCATAAGGCTTTGGGGACGCTCATGTCTGTCTATTAAAACCACAAGCATTTTGATGAAAATTGAGTGACTATGCTCTTAAAGAGTAGCAGATAAACACTGATATACTTAATGATAGTCTAAACTAGGTGACACATTTTCAGTGCTAATTGCAGTTACATTTCTCTACCCTTTGCCACCTTCTAGCCTGAACTATTATACTACACCATAAAACATAATCATAATTAGATCATAATTAGCGGAGACAGCTCATTTTTTATTCAGTGTGTATGTTATTATGTACATTGTTCTATTGGGGTTTTTTTATCAGCTGCAGGTGAAAACAAGTTTTGTTGCCCCATGAATAGTATTTTCCCTTTCCAAAGGTGAAAAAAATCTGTGACATTTGGCTTGAAAGTCAAATTCTGTGTAACATTACTGTGAATTTGTTACTTCCACAAACTTTGAACTCTTTTTGCATTCACTTTCAATTTGTGTTTAAGTAAAAGGTGACGTGAAAAAATACTTATGCAGTCGATCTTATATTTTGTTTTGTGCCGGTGATTTGAATTGTGGTGATTTATAACACACTCATAATATCTTACTAAGCCCTTTATAACAGCTACAGCTTGGGAACCATCGTGTAGGGAAAATTTGTGGGCTGTAATTTAATATGAGAGAGAGCAGATAATCACAAAGCTGTCATTTTGGATGAACTATTCTGTTGCTAAATATATAACTGCTACGATAATGGTTCAGTGTAGTGCTATAAATATCTTGATTTGAATGTACAGCACAGTCGGAAGATTGATCTCTAGCAAAAAAAAAAATGTGTTTAAACAATAGGTGAGGAAGTCAGTTATTGTTGTCCACTTTATCATTTGTCAACAAAAATTGAAGTAACTAAAAGATAAACTCTCTCATCATGATGGATGTGTTTAAATCCCTGGAGCAAAATGTAATATATATCTCTTAAACACAGTCCTCATTTTTAACATTTTTTGAAAAGTCAGTTTCTGTTTCACATAAGGATTTTGGACAACACACCAAGTGGCTGAGATGCTAAGCTACTGTATTAAAAAATTATGCAAAAAGATGATTTCCTCCTCGGTTCCCTGTTACGGTCTCCAAATCAGCTTCCATGAATTAATGTTATGCGTGTAGTGTATCTGGCTTGGAGCCAAAGAGCGTGCTCATTTGATGAACTTGTGGCACTATGCTGATAAATCTCATTAAGAGTTTGGTCACCAGACCCTATTGGCTAAAGTCCTAACAAACCATATAATCTCATTTATCTAAACCCTAGTCTTCGGAAATAACTAGTTGACAGGCATAAACAATAAAATATGTGCTAATGGAAAAATAAACCTATTCCAATTTTGCTATTTTGAATTTAATCATCCAAAATGACAGTTTTGTTATCACCTCTCACTCTCATGTCAGTTGAGACACTTGTTAAATTGGTATTTTAATGAATTTGACTCATGAAAACAAGAGACCAGGTTACTGTTAGTAACCAGGTTAGGGCAGGAAATCAGATAACACATTTACATGTGTTGCATTACTCCGATTACTCTGATTACATGCGATGTCTGTAATAAGATTTCCCCTCCACCTCAAACGTTCCCCAGACTGTTGCTGCTGCCAAGTGCAGACAGCCAGCCTCTTGTGGCGGTGACTTCCCTGACCTTTGTCACTTGGCAACTGCTGGTTGCAAAGCTTGGTGAATTTCTGTAGTTGGACTATTAAGTGAATCAGACTGCAGCACATGTGTTTTATTGTCTTAAATTTTCATCAGTGGTAAAGTTTACATAAAATTATTGATCATTATTCAACAAGCATTCAGAACAGTCAGTGAAGTTTTTATTTTCCTGTGCATTGTACATTGTGTGCTTATAGGTCTGTGTCCTCAGCTGCCCTCTTAAATTGCACATACGCATGTAAAAAGCTGTTCCTATAGGATATATATTGCTCCATCATCAGGGTCCTCTAACAGAAATCTAGCCTTGTTAACCAGGTTTCTCTTAATCCCTTAACCCAATTATGGAAACTGGGTTTCTTGTTTACATGGCGTTTCTGAAATCGGATAACTGCTGTACGTGGGGAATAACCCAATTAGTAAGTTGCATGTAAATGTACTGAGTATAACACACAGCCTGGTACAGCTTCACTTCAGCATTTTTCAAATCAACTGGGGTGAATGGAGACGGTTTCCTTAGAGTCCTAAAAAAGAAAAAATGACTCCAGTCAGCATAATCCAAGTATTCTGAAGTGAAGCATTTGCACTTTTGGTCCAAAAGTCCAATATTTACCTCATTACCTCCCAAATTTTCTGTATTTCTTCTACAGCTCACAAGCCGTCATTACAGATGCAAAGAGATACTGCCTTCAAATGCTGTCAGGATTATTGTATTTATAGATGAAGTGCACTTAAACAACACAATGAAGTGGTGAATAAAAACAAGAAAGCTGAGTTTTACAGGATACCCAAGCTGCCAGGATGTGACAGTCTCACTTTCTATTAACTTTTACAAGTAGCCTTGTAAAAATACCAATTACGGATCTCTTCTCTTCATGCTACTCGCAGCTCGAAGAGGCTCCTCGTTTGCACTTGGTTTCTAAAACAGACATCAAAAACTACTTTTGTTTCAGGGTCCATTTTGTTATTGCTGGATAAAAAGTATTTAGATGCATGATGACTTGAATTCACAAAAGTCAGAACTTCAAGCTGATGAGGAGAACATGAAGGCAGCAAGACTCATCCACTAGTCATAAGGTGACCAAACATCTGTGAGTGGGGAAAATCTTGGTGATAAAGGGGTAAATGTTGGACTTCTGGACCCAGAGTACGATCATTTGACTTAAGAACATTTGTATTATGCTATTTGGAGGAATTTTATGGTCAATTATTTCCCTATTTGGAACTGTAAAGTCTACACTGATCTGTCATTCAGCTGTTTCAGAAGAGGCTGCGATGGAGCTATGGCTAGGGATGGGATTTGATAAGATTTTAGCGATTCTGATTCCATGATTCTTTAACGATTCTCTTATCAAATCTCACTGAGCAAGGGGAAGAAAAAAAAGTACAAATGGGTTTATGTTTTAACTTTCTTTTTTATCATTGTGTTGTTAGAATGCCACCAATCCTGTCAATTCAAATGACTTTTACACAACTACATTTGAGTGTTCAAAGGATTGAAATATTTATTAAATAACTGTACAAAACAGTACAAAACAGTCTTTTTTTTTCTCAATCTGGATACAGAAGGATCAGATGCAAGGAGCATTTGACTGGAGAAGTTCTGATAGCCTACTACCTGGTACTGGGTTATTTTGCTGAATAGCTTAAAAGGTATTGAGTGCCGATACCCAGCCCTACGGTGTATACAGTATTATAAATAAATACATTATAAAAATAACTTTAAACAAACCTAAAGCATAAGTAAAAACAAAACAAACAAAAAACTCTTCTCCCCTAAACCCCAAAACAAAACTGTCATTTAAAAAAAAAATCTCAAATTCAAATGTAGAAATTAAAATCCAATAACACTTTAACATGTTACCAGACAATGCTCCTTCCTTGTTAAAAGGGTATATGAGCTGAGCTGCCAAAAATAAAACCAGTCCAGCAGTGTCAAAAACAATCAACTCAGGAACTCTAATGTAGAAAAATAACAGTTTATCATGTTACTAGACAATGCTAGCTTAGCCGCACTAGCTTTGGCCACGTTAGCTTTAGCCGCACTCCTGATGCTGCTGCTTGGTTGAGATTCATTAACGTTAGCGTCACTCCGGAGCGCATCGAAAACGCGACATTCTTGCAAATAATTGCATGCTGTGTAAACAAATGTTTCTGCATGCTGCTAGTACTTCCTCCCTTTGTTGAAATACAAGTTTTGCAAGCGTTGCAAGTGACTCTGTTGTCGTCTTTCCGCATTAAGTGTAACCAGACTTTAAAACACCTCTGCCTTAGCGCATGCGCAGCGGACTCGATAGCGGATCCCATCCCTAGCTATGGCAGCTAATCTGCTGCATGTTGTGTTGACATACAAACTTTACCAGTATTTTATCTGACATGACGAATAGTAGATTATGACATTTTCATTTTTAAAACAGTTAAGTTTTTTGTTATGTTTTTGTCTATGTAAACACTTGAGCAAAAGAGACCATTATTTTAAATTATGTGGACAAAGAATATATTAAAAAGCACTCTGAATTATTTGTCTAACTTGCCTTTGCCAAACCAGTTCAAGCAATTATACACTGTAAACAGTATACAATCTGGTGTCAACTCAGCAGATTATCACAATTGCTCTGCGTCCGTCCTCGAACACTTTACATCCTAAAAAGTGAAAATAATGGTCCTCTGGTGTAATTTAAAGCAAATGAAGTTAGAGACTTCAGCCCCTGAGATCTTATTGGTGGACTGCATTCATGGAAACTGCATTATGGGGCAGCGCGATGAAGTCATTAAGAAGCTTACAGACGTTCTGGCAGATTAGGTTTTCCTCTTCTAATCCTACAGATTACCACCATACAAGCCTGCTGACTGAGAGTGCTTCGTTGCGCTGCACAATTTCTTTATATTGATCATTTCTTGTCGCTCCCTCATCTCTGGACTATGTGGACTGAGGACACAGGCAGGAGAGAGAGCAAGTGAGAGTGAGACAGGATTGCATAAACTCTGCAGCTGCAGACGGGGCAAAACTCTTCAGCAAACTGCAGGTGATAGGATAGGATTTAGGGATGCATTCTGAATTGGATTTAATTAAATTTGATGGGCATGGTCTATTTTTGTAAATATTACACCGTGTCTCTAATGGACGGAGATACTTTTTTGTTGTAAATGAGCATAGGTGGCAAAGCATCATCCACGACAGGACAACCAGCCCACACCTAGGTGGAAAAGAACCTGGACAAGGAGGATCATCTCTTTTGGAGGCTTCCCCAGATGGTCTCTCACTCCCTGCAGTGAGATGGAGACACAGCTGTGTTGTGAAGAGAACAACGATCTTGTGCTGGAGCCTGCAGAGCCTGAGGTAAGGGAGGCCACCTCTGCGGTTCTTGACGAGGACAGTCCATCAGAGCTGTCCCATGGGCCTGGGCAGCAAGACGAGGAGCTACATGGGGCAGAAGAGGGTGAAACAGAGAGCTATGGAAGAGAGAGTGATAGCGCTGTGATCAAGAGCTCCGCTGACCCCTGTGAGGAAGAAAATGGAGATACACAATGTGATGATGGCAAGAAACTTAAGAAAACTAACAGCTGGAAGACGGTCCGATTTCAAGACCCGTCGGCAGCAGAAGCTGTGCAGGAGAGGGACAGCACAGGGGAGAGTCTCTTTCCAGAATACGCAGTAGAAGAGTGGACTTCCTCTTCTTTTGAGGAGCTGTTTGTGGCTGATGATTGGGAGGACATCACAGGTAGGCTTGAAGATATATCGGTGCACAGTACATTATAGTGCATCACATACACAGCTATCTATTTTGTACCTAAGACCGGAAGACATATTCTTGAAAACAAACTTTCATAACTTTATATTAGATGAAATGTTGCACTAAAATCGGCCACAAAACAAAACTAAGGCAAATTATGCTAACAAAATATGACTGAGATCGAGATCAGTGACAACAACGTACAGCAGCTGTTTCTGAGCATTTGTTTACCAACAACGAGTGTAGGAGATTAGCTCCCTTCCCCCTACATGACCCTCTCTCCCTTCCCCACCCAGATGACCGGCTGCTTAGGAAGAAAGTGCTGGAGACCGCGACCCCGCAAACCCCCAACCCCACCTGGGGCCAGGAGGTCACTGTCAAAATGCAGGGTGTCCTGGAGGACCGCACTGTGGTGGAGAAGGACTGCAAGCTTGTCTTTGTTATTGGAGAGGGGGATGTAACCCAGGTGCTTTTAAGCTTTCAGCCTTTCTTACAGTGCAGTTTTCACTAATACAGAACTATTGCATCTTGTCACACTTCATCAGTGAGCAAAGAAGAGACAACACAAGCAAAATGTCTGTGCTGTGCTAAGTTAAGGAAAGTAAATTACACAATGCTAAGACTTGCCAAAATGCATTTGCAGTACTTCTGTAAAAGGCTGCCAGTAAATCATGCGTGCTGATTGGTCAAAATAACACACTGCTGTTTGACACATGCAGGCCCTGGAGGAGTGTGCCATATCCATGCAAAAAGACGAGATCACGTTACTGCTGGCAGATTCACAGTACGCCTATGGACTTCTGGGAAGGTAAGTGTTTTGGCAATTATCTTTCTGTACACCGTGCCATTAAAACCAGAAAATCCACATCTCTGACTAGTGATTATTTCCCGTATTGTTTTCGTGACCTTCTTTTGCTATTTCGGGAGTGAAGAGCAAGTTGAAACAGAAATTCAGATTTGGTCAACGCTCAGCCTGATTTGAAGAAGTAAAGTGACATCTATCAGGGCCCAGGCCTTTTGTACCTGTTGCTGTGGGGGCAGTCTGGCTGTCCTCCATAGCAAGGCTAATGAACCATAAACAGGAGCAGATGGCTTCCTCCTAACACCATTCAGAGGCAGTCAGAGGCCAACACCTCCTAACCTGTGGGAGGACACCACTCATATTACAGCCAGTGGCTTAGTTTTATGACCCTGCACAATTAAAGTGCCAGTATAAACAAAGACAACACTGAAGTGTGACTGATGAAAACCCTGTAAAAATGCTTATCATCTCATGTTCTGTGATAACTGACAGGGACTTAAATGCAACCGAGATTTTCAGATTGCAATGAACATTTGAATAAAAGTCTATTTAGTTGACAGCTAATGCATGCAGTGTCTTGCAGTGCGTTTGCTAGCCAGTCATATTATTTCCTCTAGCAAATGACTTTCTGTAATTGTTACAGCTATAGGGCAGGCATACATCACAAGCATTTTCATACGCAGCTAAATTGTCATAGTTAATTTAGCACACACACTGTAATAATCAACACTTATATGAGTCCACACCCATCAGAGTTAATTTAACGCTCATAATAGTGGTGAACACTCGCCCCAGAGCCATATCAGCCATAGGAGTGGACAAACAGCTCTCCAATCAACACTTGTCATCTCCAAATAACTATGACTGAAAAAATCAACTGTAATGAACGGTGAAGAATTTGCTGTGTATTCAGGCCTTGGCTGTTTCAAAAACAAAACTTAATGTAGGGCGTGAGAAATTCTACTGTAGATTTTAGTGCTGCTCAGTGATATAATAAGATACACAGAGTCAGCTTCACTTGACATAGTATTAATGATTAAAGCACCTGTAGGGAAGCAAAATGCACAACCTTGCACACACCAAGAAATATCATGGTGGTGTGAGCCTTCAGTGTGGAAAAACGTCATTTTTAATTTATGATTTGAATCAGTTTTGCAGAATCTGAATGTGCTGGGCTGCCTGTCTGAATATTGCTTGTCAAGATACAGAGCACACATGCAAAATGTAAATGCAACAGAAGCACCAACTGCTGAGCATGATAATCTATTTATGTATATACGGGACGCACGAGACAGATACTTACGATGCCATTTTATTGAATCCAGTGTTTGAACTGCATGTTCTGTCATTTAACTTATACACTCATGGGTACACTGTAAAGCATAATTTTCATGCTTGACACCTGCAGGCATGTATGCGGTGTCTGAGGCTCCACAAGCTTCAGTCTAGTTTGCACACGTGCCATACATCTGCATCTATGTGGTCACATGTTTGCTTGCCAGGATCTATGTGATGTGTGTGCCGCTTGATCCCGGTCACTGTTACGTGCTGCGTGTTGTGTGAGGTCCAGGTTTGTAGGAGCTCTGTCGGGGTGACGATGGGACATGGTTGAGAGGTGTGAGGAAAGTGTGTCTGTGGTGTTATGGTGAGTCTAGTCTGTGTGTAGAGGGAGTCTGAGAAACAGGGAGGCAGCAGGAGGTTAGTTAATGATTGTTTTGATGCAAGTGATTAGGGCTGTGTGCTGTGCAGTCAAATTTAGCTTTGCCCCTAAGGTAGGCAATCAGAGAATCATGCCAGCTCTTTAAAGACTGGTGGCGTACCGTGGTTGTTTGTTGCCAAAGTCAACGTTGGTATGAAATTGAGAAATTGTTTATTTAAAGGGATGGTAAGGTAAAATCAGTCTAATACAGAGCTTTAGCCAGCCATGGCTTCAGACATGGACTTTTCCCACATCAGCCTTTAAAGTGTCATTTCAAGCGTGTGAGCCTGACATCAATGTTAGCTGTGAAAACATTAGTTTACATATTGTTGGGGGAACTAAAACCTACCCAGTCCTGCTGGAATGTGTTTCTGTAGAAAACGCAGCATTTAATTACACTTCCTGACTGTTAGGAACTTGCAAATCTCAAACATAATACTAAATGAGAAAATCCACATTTCATGGGTTTACCATCCCTTTAAAAGGTCCACTATGCAAAATCGCTCAGATCGATTTAAGTGAGGATCTTTTATATTCAATGAGCCAAAAGAAAGTTGAATAAGCATGAAGTTTGATGGTTTAGTCAACATTGTTCCTATTGTCAGACTTACAATGAGCACCCTTTAGACTCAAATGACAAAAAAAAAACATGGAAAAAGCACGAAATTGGATTGTTGACTCAAAACCATCCTCACTTCAATCATTTTGCATAGTACACCTGAAGTCATGTTGAAAATGTATTAAATTCTCCCAAGAATGGGCAGCGGGTGGCCTTGTGACCATCCCATAATCCCTGGGAAAGGGTTCTATTGAAGTTTCCTTATGCAAGACACTGAATCCCCTACCTGCTCATTTATTGTGTTTCACCCTAGACAAGCATGCCAACTAAATATTCTGTATGCAGAATATTACAATCATATTTCATGAAAAGAAACATTTTGGCAAAGGAGCTGACACAAATAGCTATCTGAAGCAGGGAGAGATAGTCTTTTCAAAGTAGATTTGACAGTCACAGCGTGTCTGTGCTGTGAAATGACTGAGAGACAAGGAGGGAAAATCTCATTAGTCTCTCCCTTTTCTCTGGCGGATACATTGATTGAACTCTGTCAGTCGCCTGTTGCAAACAGCATCACTAAGAGCACTTCACAGTTATTTGTCAGAACAGTGTGCAAAGCTGGTCAGACAGACAGTATGATTCAGCACAGCACTAGAAAGATCTGCAGCGTGACGTGTCGGTGACGGTCTGGCTGAGCTAGCTAGACTTCTCAGAGGAGCTGAATTTCCTGAATGAGATGAAGACATGGCTAATGAAACCCCTGGAAAAAAAAAAGTCTGGGGAAACCACAATTTACCTTCTTGATAACAACCGCCAGACTGGTGAGATGGGTGGGATTAAATGGGCTGTAAGGAGCACGGACATTTGTCCTGCAAGACCTGGAAGCGATGAGATGTGACGAAAGATTCCATCATGCTCACCGTGACCGTCAACAGAAGCAGGCGTCAAAAAGACTTTCCCCACTGAGACACAGTTAAAGACACAGCTTTTCATGGAGACACAGACCGAATGCCCTCAGTCACCATGTCATTATTAGAGATCAATGGAAACCAACATCTGTGGATCTCTGGATAGGCCCAATTTCAACACTCATAAAAACACTGGGGGTCATGGGGAGTCTGCCCCATCAGCCCTTCACAGCTCCAAAGTCAACAGCATGAGGGGTCACTGGCAGCAGCTTAGAATCAAAGTAAGCTTGCCAAACAGGAAATACAGACAGGAGATAAGAATAAACACTAAGCAACATAAAAAATCTTTTTTAGTCAAAACTGGCAGGGTGTAAAGTGAAGTAAGATCATATTTGCTTGCTTTTAAGCAAATAAAACCAGGAGATTATACCCTGGATGGAACATTATTGCACTGATCATTCTTTGTTTTTGTTTGTTTTTGTTGTTTTTTTTGTTATTTGGCAGAGCCCCATGTTATTTGGGGGAGTTAATTACATCACTAGGTTATGTTAAAATAGTTACTAACTAATAAGTCGTTTATTCAAAGTCCAAATGGATAGTGTCGTAAAGTCAGTTATTCTAGTATTGCAGTCATGGTGGAACCGTACACTCCATGATCAGGGTGGTGCCGCCGCACACAAATAGATAATCACCTGTGAAACACAAGCAGAGACACTGCAGCCACAGAACAGGTGGCTGTCATTGTTGGTTTTTGAGTGAACATAACCAAACACTTTTTACTGGGTGGGGAATCTGACTCATGCCGTCCCCAGGGGAGCAGGGCCTGATGGGTATTCCAGCCTTGATTACACCGACCTCAGAGGTGCAGCAATAGTGGCAGGGTTAAGCAAGAGCACACCTTCAGCTGAGTGAAGCGACAGGTCAGCTTCAGTTCATGAGAATGCACTATAGGCTGGACATCTGTTACTAACCCGTGAGGTTTAGTTCCATCATGTGGATTCGCTGCATATTCCTGTTCTGTCAGCCATCCAGAGTGCATTGACACAACATTAAAACAGTGAGTAACGTCTGATGTTTACCCAGAACTAACAGCTAATGTGCAATGACCAATGAGGCTATGCTCTTGGGAATGTGCTCAAGGGGAATCTTTGTTGACACTGTTCAAAGACGCTGGCAAGTGTGGAGGCCTTTTCCCCCCACAGCCTCCGGGACACACCCATATCCAGCGGGGAATGCAGCTGAATAAGGTAACAGTGACATTCTGAGAAGAGAAAGGCATGCAAACCAATAGATCTTCAGATTACACTTGCAACGTGAGGGACTGTCAGGCCCAAGATGTGATGAATTGGACAATGTCTGATGATGAGTGACGGTGCTTTTGCATGTTGCCATCTCAGACAAATGTGACATTAGCAATGACATATGACACACACCCCCCCCTCCTCTCTCTGGCTCCTTATAATAACTTATAGGCCTCGTGACTCCTGTGAAAAACAGTGACAAAAGAAAAGTTCTTTGGTGGTAATTACCAAAAAGAATCAGGATATCAAATCAGAGGCGTAAGACCTTACGTGGTGTTGTTTGTCTGTGTGTGTGTGTGTGTGTGTGTGTTCATGTGTGTGTGCTGTGTTCTTCCTCTTTTTGCATAGTAATCCAGTTCTTATCACCAGCTGTAACATGAGACAGCCAAGAACTTGTAGTTCTGCTTTTGTGCTGCATGTAATATTTGCAAGAACACACACAGGTTCATTAAATCATTCATGCATGATTGTCCTTGTCCCCCCGCCCCGCCCCCACCCCGGTTCTAGGGTATACAAGCAAGCTGACCACTCAAA
>OMLB01018139.1:0-13683 GCA_900302555.1 Myripristis jacobus | reverse complement strand
CCACACACACACACACACACACACACACACACACACACACACACACACACACATCAAGTTAGAAATTTAGAAAGAAGAACTTACATAAGCCTAATGAGAGGGGTGCACCTGCCTGTGTGAACACTGCAGTGAGTCCATCCCACCTCCGGTGCCAACTTGTGAATTCGAGCTGCTACTCCTCTGTGGCAAGCTGTCATAGCCTTGGACTCCAACACACTTCCAACCGAGCCTATTCTCTTGGACAAACGCATTCAGGGGCTGAAATATGTGCTTGGCTGTAGTTTTAGTCTGCAGAACAGAGAGTTCTCTGGGAATGCACCATCATATGCATATCTGACTTACACTGCAACATGTTTGGTCAAATTACCTTATAAAATAAATTCTGCACTGTATTGCTCCATGTCATAGGACTAGTTGCTGGTGCAGAGGTGAAACAAGGTTGCTTGAGATATCTGTTGTTTGTTTTCTTCATTGAACACATTTGTGCATTTTGGAGGACAAAAATAACAACTTTCACTAAAAGATAGCTAGGAAATACCTGTACCATTGATTTTCTTTCTTTGTTAAACCATCAACCTTTTTTACACCATTTGTTTAATTTTAAGAATGTTAGTCAGGGGGCTGAGCATTTGGAGCACTCAAAAATGATGACAGGAAGACACCAACATTACTGTCTTACATGACAACTGTTCAAAATAAGTGAACTAACCCTTTAATCATTCTGTTGCCAATATTTTGTTCACCCCAGTAGAGTAGTTTGTGTTGTGACCTTTTCTTTCCCTCTTTCAGGTGACAAGGATAGATGGGACGGTGGAGTCATGTCCATGCCTGAAGGTCACTCAGAGGTCATTTGGTTCACAGAACAGCAACACTGATGTTGCCTTCTACCGGCTGAGCATGCCCATAGAGTGTGCAGAATCGTTCTCCAAATCACAAGCAAATGGCAGCCTCTTCTCCAAGAACATAAGAGTAAAAATCATTAACTTTTATTTTAAACCAGCCATTTTATAGCAGTTTCTAGATGGAGGAGGAATAAAAACTAATAATACTGATAATTCAATTAATAAGGAGAAAAATGGTCATTGCATATCTGCTCTCAATTTCATTACAATGATGGCACTGCTAATTATAAATATAGAAAAAGAAACAGCAACCAAATATTACAGGAACAAACCTAAACAGAATTGAATGAACACTGTGACAAAAAGAAATCTGAGCATTATAGGCATCATAAAAGTAAACTATGTGGCAGAACAGTTGTATTGGATTGTATTAGATTGTACGGGTGTGCCTAATAAAATGGACACTGAGTGTATTTTTTTTTTCTATGGGGGAAAGTGGAGCACCCTGACACTCTTTCTACATATATCGTATAATCTTCTGTAGAGCCTCTAATGTGAATAATGCAAATTTATATTACATAGATATTTAGTCTGTGTTTTTCTATCATATTTTACTTTCTTTATATTGCACCATATCCTTTTTAATGCTGAGCTCAGGATCTTATATCAACAGCATCTCAGCCTCAGTTAATCAAGCCCATTAAAGTCAAAGTTAGATTGAAATGTTGTTGAAAAACGTAAGGTGCTGAAGTCAACAATAATCTTTTGGACAATACGTTTTTTTCTACCTGCACTAACCCTTTTGTGGAATTGCATAAAGTCAAAGAGTAGAATTGTGGTTGAAGGTTACCAAACCAAACAGAGGATCATAAAATACAGAGGTGGTTGTTGCAATCTTTACCTATCAATATCTTACTTGTCCTGGTAAGATCATGGGAGTTGAGTTGATCTGGTGGTGGAAAGTTTCACACATAAAAGTGTCAATGGCTTAGAAAGTGG
Source organism: Myripristis jacobus (assembly GCA_900302555.1). Classification (NCBI taxonomy): domain Eukaryota; kingdom Metazoa; phylum Chordata; class Actinopteri; order Holocentriformes; family Holocentridae; genus Myripristis; species Myripristis jacobus. The sequence continues at coordinate 11,842 of OMLB01018139.1, read as the reverse complement.
ACTTGGGAAAATCAAGATTTTAAAAGCATGAAATGTTTGTGGATGACACAACATTCACTGCAGTAGCAGATTCACAAACCTGGTTGCATGAATATTTATCAAATGATTTTAAACCTACCATCAAATAGGCAGAAAACAAAATATTAAAGATAGAAAGATGGATAGATTATTCATCCCGAAGGAAATTCACAATGTAATTAAATGTAAATTAAACAAAAATTATGATCAAATGTGCCGCAAGAAAGAGGAAGAAATTGAATCCATGGTACATAACATATGGCAGTGTTCAAATTAAAGACGTTACAGAAGTCAAATTATTGGTTAAAATACACAGTCTCTCACTGATGGCTCATATTTCAAATTTTTCTAAGAGTGATGAAAATGACAGGAATGGTTGGACAAATTACAAAACTTTTATCAAAAGACATTTTTAAGGTAATAACTCATCATCTAATTTATGGCCACATCAATTATTGCTGTGCAGTGTGGAAATGGAAAGACAGACTTTGATTTTTAGAGCTATTAAATTATGGAGTTCATTACCATGACTCACTTAAGAACAGTACAGCAGCTGGATTGCTGTTTGCAAGATTTCAAAGGTTAACTGAAGTTATCATCATCGCACTTCATTGTCAGTAGGTTTGTAGAGTATTGGTATTAAATGTGAAAACGTGGATACATATGTATAATGCAGGTACAATTAAGTATACATACTAATATATGTAGGTTAGGTCTTCTACATATGTTCCAATGTATGTAGGTTAATGTGTGTAGGCATTGTAAGGGTATGATATGTGTGTGTCAACAGTTATGTGTTGAATTATTTTGAAATTACTGTATGTTTAAATGTTTGAAAGTGGACTCTTGGAAGATTAGACAATGAGCTAAAAGAGATCCGAATTAATCAAATATTCATACTCCATCCTTTGTACTCAAGGTGCTGAACATCTTCATATTACACCCTCTTCATGTTATATGAATCTATTTAGTCTGCAAGATGCAGCGCACTCTGAATTCAACATTTTTGTGTTCAATATCTGTTTCTGCAGGAACTGGAGGACTTTGAGACCATGTCAGACTTTGAGGTACTGATGAAGTCAGCTCATGGTCACATTGGCTCCAATGGACCAGAGAGAGATGAATTTAACAACCACAAAGATTATAACCAAGAGAAGCCTTCTAAGCTCAAACAGCGGTAACTAGATATTTGATTTATTTTAAGTGATAGTTTGTGTTCTTATCTATACAGTGGTACTACCTATTCTATATGAGTGTAATAGATCCGAGTTTGACTGTCAGCTATCCCTGTCATGGCAGCCAGTGCTTCATGGGGAATGTTCTTCGAAACTAGAATTTTCAGTCACTCATGTTGAGTTTAGGAGTTTTTACCAAATTAGCTTTCATCCAAATGTGTAACACCTTGAAGTTTTCACCAAAGTACCTCTGCTTTGGCCAGGTGAGAAGAGGGACATTTTGCCTAAAAAAAAAAAAAAAAAAAAGTGCCCTCTAGGGCATTGACAAACAATGTGTTTGTTTTGTTGTAATTTAACAAAATTGCACTCTGCTCAGCCAGTATTGTTGCCATAGGAAACAGAATCAATAGGCTTGGCCTAGAGCTGGGCAATAAATTGATTTTATCAATTAATTTGATTTTATTGTTTAGGACGACTTAGATGTGGCGATTCAAATCGGTTTATTTGGGGTATTATGGCATGCAGCTGCCACTGCATCCCAGCTTGTGTACTTCATAGGAATGCCCTTCGTGCCTCTCGCAAGTTTTCTTCAGTGTGAGTCACATCAGCATTGCAGCATGCTCGAGAAAAGTGGGACATTAGTTCCTAGAAAAGGCCCTGTCTTATCAGTCATCTGAAAGTGGCTTGGTTTTGCAGCGTCCAACCTTGTGGAAACCACTGTCCACTGCAAAGTTTGTCTAAGGTCTGTGGCAACAAAAGGCAGCAGTACAACTAATTTATTCCAGCATCTCAAACTGAGGCACACAGCCGAGTGGGAGAACTGTGGCTCTGCAAGTACACATGACAGTTACAGCCCTAAAACACCTCTAAAGGAATCACTTTCCCTTAGTATCCCATATGACATGGTGGGAAGACATTACAGATGGGAAAGTTGAAAAGCCTTGTTTCATCTATATGCTACATCCATACTCCAGGCATCACCAATAGCTGGCCCACAGGCCAGGTCCCCCAGGAGAAAAGTGTCTGGGCTGTGCCCACCCGCTGGCACTTACCTGAATGAACTTGTCAAATCATGTGAAATAAAGTGTGCAACATATGGAAGGAGTGCACTGCTTTACTTTATTTTGACCTTGTCCTTCACCATACACTTGTCCCATACATTGAGATACTGTACACTCTGGTATTATGTTTTTCCCACCTGTTACTCTGCCTCTGATTGGCTAGTACTAGTTGCCACTTGTTGCCTAGCCAGGCAGAGGCAGATAGATCTTCTCAGAATCCGGGTAGGAAAAAAATAAGCTGCACTCTTTACAGTTCTTCTCGACTAGACGTGCCACTCACCAGCTAAGCAGCCTGTCATCCAATTATTATTAGATTTTTTTAATGGGAATAGCCATTTTGTTTGCTTCCTCTGCATGGGTGCACAGCTGGGGAAATCATTTTTAACAAATTTACACAGTTCTTTAAGAAGACTGGGTGTCAGCAAAATTGGGTTATGTTGTCACCAATGGGGGTCCGTCTGGTGGGGCAACACAAGGGCTTGATAAGTAATCTTGCTGCCGTTAACCCAGTACTCTTGCCATTTCATTGCATGTTTGTTTTGTCTATTGTAGTTTATTTTTAAGGAGAGAAATCTATCAAAATTGTTATTGATGATGTATTTGATGTGGTGAAAAAATCTAAGTCTTTATTTTAAGGCCATATCGCTTAGCCCTAATCTGGCCTATGTCCATACCAAATATTGAAAGAATTGGTTAATAATTGTAGCCCCAGGAGCATTCACAAGAAAATCTATATGGACGCAGCAGTGAACACATGACAATTACAAATCCATTAGTATCTGTCAGAGTTTGTCCATGGGACACAATCAGTGCAAGTGGATCTGGCATAGTAAATGACAATGATTTTTTGCCGCGCCTCAAAGTTTGTATGGAAGCCTTACTGCTTTCTAACTGGTGGAACGAACTTCTGTATTGCTGTGCAATGGCTTCACCTACCAAGGTGTAAAATAAACAAACAAATAAATAAATATAATACATACATAATGCATAATACTGAGGGGAGCTATTGCATAGTAGAAACAAAGTAGTTCCAACATTTACCAAGCAAGGGGGCTGGAAAATGGTGTCAACAATCAATAATCAAACCTCTGTTGTGCATCATTCAAAAGATTTTTTCTATTTTGGGTCGCTGCTCAAAATCATGTTTATTTGTCAGGCCAGATTCAGTTTAGATTATATTCATTTAAAAAAAAAAAGAAGAAAAAAACAAAAACAAAAAAAAACTAGTGAGATGCTTGTTCTCACAACAGGGAGAATCTGTTACACTCTTAGTAACATGCACCACTGTATGGGTAAGGAACTCAAACTGTCACTTAAAAGCATGTGAGTGTCACTGTACATTAGGTTATTAGCACCTTGATGTTTGATGAGTACACTTTGTCTTTTTTATTTGTTTATTTATTTATTTTAATTCAGGTGTACATCCTAGTATGGGTCGATCATTGTTTTATTGTTATGTTTTATATAGACTGACAGAAACTAACTATCCAACAGGTTTATGTTGAAGAGAACCAAGCCAGAAAACAGCAGCTCTGCCCCTTCTCGCCTGTCAGAAGTGGTGATGGCAGAGACAGATGAGAGAGACGACTATGATTTCCTCATGCAGACCTCTACTGTAAGACAATACACAAGGCAAACCTCTGCTTTAAGACGACAATATTAACAACAACAATGATGTAGAACACTTCCGACTTAAACAAAACTGCAAGGTGTTGAGCTTTCTCATGCAGTGTGGTTTTTATGGGGCTGTTTTAAAGTTTAGAGTTTTGATTTATAAGTTGGTGCCAAGGCATGAATACATTTATTAATCATTAATAAAGTTTTAAAATTTATTCTGTATCAGTGATAGTGAGTGGAAGGGAGCCGTGACAATTTAAGCTCCTCATGGAGCTGTCTGTTTTCTTTGCTCCTCCACTCACAGCTGGTCACAGCTGCTCCACTTTTTATTAGTTTGCTCAACACAGATTTCACACTGCACTCAAATCACTCACTGCTTTCTTTTGAAACAAACAAACAAACAAAAAAAAATGTGTTTTATTATTGTATCGGTTAAAACACTAGGCTGGCATCATCAGATTAATTTACAAATAAAACACAAGCAATTCAAAAAATGAGGGCTTACTGGGGAATTTTAGAGTGCTCTGAAATAATACGCTGTGACCTTTCCTCTGACCCAAATATAGTTTCCCTTGACCCTTCCTAAGTGATTGGGGGAAAAAAGACTGACCCACCCTCACCAAATGTTAACACTATTTTCCCTGGCAAAGCAATGTTCAGTATATAATCAATTAAATATTTCTGTTAAATTTTGTCTGTTTTCTTTAATAGGTTTGGTTAATTGTGGCTACATTTTATAATTACAAGACACTGGATGGCAGCCCTGCTGATAATCTCAGTAAATTCAGAGAGTTTCCGCTATCCTGTCAAGTTTATAAGTACAGACTACGACATTGGCTGCAGTGACATTACTGTGCACAATTCCTGAAAGCAGCTGTTAAATCATTGTTAATTAAATCATAATTTAAAAATCAACATAGCAGAGACAGGAAGAGGATTTTTTTTTAAATAGTTACAGATTTCATTCATTAAGGCCTAAAAGTAATTAGGACAAATGGGTGCGATGAGGGGTAGGCGCTTGACTTGCTCTAAAAGTGATTGTGAGCTGGGAGAGGGTAGTGTGGGGAAAGAGAAAAGAAAAGAAAAAAATAGATTTGTTCATTAAAATTTTTTTATGAGCATTCCCTTGACTCAAATTAAAAGCAGTGTAGCCTCCCTTGGACTAAAATGAAAAAAGTGTTACCCTGTGTGCACTGCACAGATGCGTTACGGGTCAGGCATGAACTGATGGTGTGTGTACCGGAGTGGAAATAGAGCAGGTGGAGTGGAGATTATGCGATGCTCTTTTTTTTTTTTTTTTTTTAATCTACTCATAGCTCCATCCCAAATCCTCCCACGTCACTCATAAGCACGTAAGCACTCTTCTGTATGCAGTAATCAGCTAGTATTCTCTCTTCAGCAGCTTGGGAGCAGTGTTTTGTTGAAGTGGTAGACAGGGATGGAATGGGACAGAAACATGGCCCTGGACTTTGACCTAGAGTGGTCCACTGCACAGTCCCCAACCTAACCACTGTCACATACAGCATGGAAACACCAGCCCCTTACATCACCACCTGTTTGCGTCACAAACAATGCACAAGCTTACTGATCAATATTAGGCCCAGTGAGGCCAATTCTTTTTTTTTTTAGCATAAAGCATAAAGAAGATGTAGATGGACACAGTTTTCCTCACAGACCGGTACCCCCAATCATATGCCTTCAAGCTTTAAGAGAGCAGCCCCATCTGAAATCCAAAAATAAACAAATGGGTTGGCCAACCACCTCCACCAGCAACAACAGTAATGATGAATGAAGACATATTTTCTGGGTCACTAATAACTGATTTTGCAATTTAAAAAAAAAACTTGGTGCATTTTTTTCCTAGTTTTTGATCATTAGAATGTATACAGGCTGTGGTAGATAAAACCTATGGCTTACAGGACAAAAAATATTATACATAGCTAAGTAATGTTATATGTAATACCGGTTAAAATGGCATGTTTCTGCTAAAGGATTTTGAGTATACAAAATCTTCAGTAATCATTATCTCCTGTTTTTTGCTATTTGGTTAGCAATAGCCATTCTCCTCCATCTCTTCTGCTGGCCTAGCTGTGGCAGTAAAGGTAGCGTGCTGGCTGGACAGTTTTTTTGCATTTGGCTGCAGATGTCTTAAGATATTTTTTCATCCATAGTTTTTCTACTCCATGTTTTCTCTTTTTTATTTTACCTCCCCAATTACCTTAGCTTGTACAATGACATTGTTTACCTCTCCACAATTGCATCTGAGTGAGAAAGGGATTGGTCATGGGGTGGCTGTCTGATGAACCATTAGATTGACCTTCTCAACACTTTCCCCTAGGGCCTAGTAAAAAAAAAGTAATTACTGAGTACTAAGTAACTACTGAGTGACAAAAAAAAAAAAAAAAGTACTCTGAAGGCCTGTATGAGCTTGTGGCGCACTGGAAATTCCAGGTGGCTAGTCCGCCACATGGTGGTAAATGAGACAGCTTTTTAGCTTTGGCCAGAATATAGCAAGTCACAGTAACTCATACATGAAGAAATGAGTGCATGAATCACTCTCTCTTAATCGGCATATAAAAGGAAAGACTTATTTATTTATTTATTTATTTATTTATTTTAATTTATTTATTATTGAAATACTGGAATTATTTCTTATCTTATTTCTTATCTGCATGATTGCACATATTTTTTAAAATTCACCCTTCAACAATGGAGTCTGAGCTGAAGATTTTTTTGCTGAGGATTTTACATCGGTGGAACGGGGGCTAAGAGATTAGCAAATAGTTTGAATGTTATCAAGGTGGGCCAAATATCACTACTCCTGACTTGTCATTGCTTAGTTGGGGAAAATTGTGTGGCATCTAAGATCCAAACCAGTGGAACTGTGCTTTAAAGAAAGATTCAACTCAGTATCATCAGCATAACAACAGCAAGACAAATTGGCTTTGTTTAGACTGATTTTAGAGTGTCTGGACTGCAAAAAAACGGTTTTAGCAAATCAGAGCAAATCAGATCAAAGTTGAATGTGGTTTAAAATATTACTCCAACGAGATTTCTTTCTTTCTTTTTAAATATTATTGGCATTTTAACAGAAAACAAGTACACAACAAAACAAATCCCCACCCAACCCACAACCAACCCTCACTGACATCCTCTTGTAGTTTACAAAAGTTTACAAATTTTGTACAGTACATGCAGTACACCTTCAGGGTTCCCTACAGGATATTTTGAAACTGTGGGGGGTTGGGGTTATAAAAACTGAATGTTTTTATAAATCAAAACTCTTTAAATCTCAAATCTATCTAATGGCACAGTGAGAGCACATTATCTGTCTTGTCTTTTTTTGGAAAAAGAGATCTAAGGTTAATCGATCCATTTTGGGTCCAAGCCGGATTCCCTGTGCTTACTTTTTTCTTCCCTCTCTCTCCTCCTTCACTCTCTTCTTCCCTGCTCCCTCTCCTGCCTCACCATGCTCATGCAGGAAGACGCATCTTCCTGCTCTGCGCCTCCACTTTTCTCTCCTCAACTCACCTCCTCCACTATTTCTGCCTGTGTACTTGTCTAATATAATATATATTATTTCTATTCCTCAGAACTTGAGGGTATAACGTCATGATAAATCAAGAACATTGAGCCTCCTTTATCTAACACTACCTGACTCTCTTCCTCGGGAACCTGAATGAGTCATTACAGAAAATTACCTGATGAAGCTATGTCATGCCGGTTTTCGAAACATATGTGAAGCGTAACATGTGAAGGCCAAACTGTGCATCCTTCACGTTAAACGTTACTGTCGGTAACAATGCAATGTTAACATTAATGATAACATTAGGCTCGTAGAACAAAAAATGGATTAAACTTAATCTGGTTTCGTACCGTTCTCTCGCCCTTTTCTCTCCCTCTGTGAGCGCGCAGCAGTAGAATCACAGCAGTTAATTGCAGCATAGTGTAACATTTAATGATATTTAAATTATAATTTCAAACTCTGATTATAGTAAGTACAGTACAGGCCAAAAGTTTGGACACACCTTCTCATTCAATGCGTTTCCTTTATTTTCATGACTATTTACATTGTAGATTCTCACTGAAGGCATCAAAACTATGAATGAACACATGTGGAGTTATGTACTTAACAAAAAAAGGTGAAATAACTGAAAACATGTTTTATATTCTAGTTTCTTCAAAATAGCCACCCTTTGATCTGATTACTGCTTTGCACACTCTTGGCATTCTCTCCATGAGCTTCAAGAGGTAGTGTGTGTGCGCCACAATCAATTACATGTAGTGGAAACCCTGACCTTATTCAAGGAGACCTACTCTTATGATTATCCTGTTACAGGCAGAGAAGACTATACTAGTCCAGAGGTGTAACCTATATTTTAGGTTTTGTCATCTCAATCAGTTGTATCCTGTAAGTTATCAAAATAATTTTTAAAAAAAGGTCTCTGTACTGGAGAGAGCCGGCCAGGGTTTCAGGGACAGCATTGACAAGTAACAGAGACAATGGGCACCCCTGTCTAGTTCCCTCTAAAAAGAGGAAACTATACAGAGTAGTTATCATTAGTACAGACAGAAGCTTTGGGGGATAAATATTATAATTTAACCAGTGAAACAAAATTAGCACCAAATCAAAACCTATGTAAAACATCAAATGCGATATCCCAGTCTACCCAATCAAATGCATTCTCTGTATCTACGGATATCACAAGTTCAGGTGTGGTTGTCTCAGACTTGGAATAAATAAGTGTTTCATTCTTGCGTGGCGCAGTTGATACCATCATTATCGTGGGTAAAATACTGTGATAGTATGATAACGCGAGTTACCCAGTGATTCCCATCCCTACAGTAATGGGATTTATCTCTAAATGTGTTGATGATGTGACAGTCAGCCTCGCCTGTCAGCCGTTCACTCCTGAAGACCCGTGATTCTGCCTCTAAGCTGGTGACACTGCAGCATATAGGGAGGCAAGAAACAACCTGAAAAGGCGGATCAGAGAGGCTAAAAAACAGTATGGGAGGAACTGTGAAGAACTGTGAAAAGAACTGTGTAGACACCGGGGATACAAGGCGCCTGTGGCAGGGTTTTCAAACAGTAACAAGCTACAAACATACAACAAAAACAGTTCAGTGCAACAATCCATCACTCCCAGATGACCTAAACAGGTTTTATTCCCGGTTTGAGGACACCAACATCAGGAGTGCACAAAGACTGACACCAGCATCCACTGACCAGGTTCTGCAGCTGTCTGCTGAGTGTTAGGAGGACCTTCTTGAGGATCAGTCCTCGAAAAGCCTCCGGACCAGACAGTGTACCAGGTCGTGTCTTAAAGAGCTGTGCAGACGAACTAAAGGATGTCTTCACAGACTTTTTTAACACCTCCCTCTGCCAAGCTGTTGTGCCCACCTGTTTTAAAAGTGCCATCATAGTACCATTTCCCAAAAACTCAAACCCCCGCTGTCTAAATGACTATCGCCCTGTTGTCCTCACACCAGTTGCTATGAAATGCTTCGAGCAGCTTGTCAAGGAACACATTAAATCCTCCCTGCAGTAATCAGCTAGTATTCTTTTAATCCACATTAAAATCTCCCTGCCAGCATGGACCATCTACAGTTTGCATACAGGGCAAATCGATCTACGGAGGATGCCATATCCACCCTGCTCCACCTCACCCTCACTTATCTGGAAGACAAGAACACCTACGCCAGGAACCTGCTAGTTGATTTTAGCTCTGCGTTTAATACCATTGTGCCACAGCAGCTGGTGGAGAAACTGCAGCTGCTGGGAGTGGGCACAAGCACCTGCAACTGGGTCCTGGACTTCCTCCCAGAAAGAAAGCAGACTGTCAAAATCAGCCGCAAAATATCCAACACCATCACAGTGAGTACTGGATCACCACAGGGATATGTTTTGAGCCCACTACTCTTTACCCTGCTGACACATGACTATACTGCTAATCATAACACCAACCACATAATTAAATTTGCTGATGACACAACCGTTGTGGGCCTCATCACAAATGGAGATGAAGCAGCATACAGGGATGAGGTGGACACCCTGATGACTTGGTGCAACTCACACAACCTCTCCCAGACACAGGAAAAACAAAGGAGATAATAATTGACTTCAGGAAGGCTCAGCCAGCCCACTATCCTCCATTAATTATCAGCGGCTCTGTTGTTGAGAGAATCCAGAGCACCAAATTCCTCGGGATCCATCTCAGGGAAGACTTGACCTCCAGGGACAATACCACAGCTGTAGTCAGGAAAGCGCAACAGCATCTTCATCTCCTCCAGAGGCTGAAGAGAACAGGCCTCTCAAAGTCAGCCCTAACTGTGTTCTAACGCGGGACTGTCAAGAGCATCCTCACTTACTGTATCATGTCCTGGTACGGGAAAAGCAGGGCAGAAGAGAAACAGAGACTGAGCAGAGTGGTCAAAACAGCAGAGAGGATTATTGGTGTCCCACTGTCACCAATGCTGGAAATCTACAACAAGAGATGCACACGCAGAGGGGAATGCATCATCCAGGACTCCTCTCATCCCTCTCACGGACTCTTTTCTCTGTTGCAGTCATGAAGGAGATACAGGAGCATACGCTCAAGGACTTCTCGATTACGGAACAGCTCTTAAAATCAGTTTTTAGCACTTACTATTAAACTATTTATGGAATATTTATTTATTTTATTAATACTGCATAATCTTGTAGTTTTATTATAGTGTTTTAATTTTAAACTGATAATTTGGAATGTTAATTAATGCACTGTTCTCTTTAAAGTGTTTTTAACTTGCGATAAGGCTTAAAAAGAAGGAAAAAATATAAATTTGTCAAAAGTGATGAATAAAGCTCTTTCTACCTTCATTAGACTGTTATGTATATAGTCAAACAAGTTTTGCTGTAAAAAAAAAAATTAAGTCTTTTTTATTATTAAGAATTATATTTATTGCATAAAAAATGTCATTCGGTGTGACGATAATATATTTGGTTATTTTTAAATTACTAATTTTTACCTGCATACCACAGTTAATAGATATTTATTGTTTTATGCAACCAACCATGTTATGATAAAAAAAAAAATCCATATATATCACAGTTAATATCAGAAATGTAGAATTTTCTGCTGACACAGGGTCATTTGTAGATAGTCACCACCCAAACTTTTCTGCAGAAAAGTTAAAAACTCTGGAAAATGGCTAAAAATATGATTTCCTGATAGGATAAAGATAACGGTCGCATCACAAACAAAAATATAAATAATCATGTCATGTTTCCCAAAAATATGCTAAGAAAAATGTATGTCACACCGAAAAAACTAGGTTCAGTAACAAAGTTGTGTAGTGTTATTTCTGGCTTTTGGGGGGCTTAAGTAGTAACTCCAAAAGGTCCTTGAAAAGTCTTTAAAATGTCCCTAAAGGTCCTTTAAAATATTCCTTTGGCTCAGGTTCTGGGCGAAAAACATTTACTGTATATGGGCAAATGAGCAACTCAAGTCGTGTATGTAGAGAAATCTTGTTCGTATGCAAATGTCCATTCTTTCATTTATACAGAGTTAGAGGTACAGACAATTAATAACAGTCTTTCAAATTTAATTAAAATAACCAGTGATGAGTACACTTTGCAGTTAATATAATAGATCGAAAGGGTTAGCTAAGGTAAAAAAAAAATAATCATAAAAAAAAAAAAAAATCTTGAGATATTATCTTAATATGTTATTGTTGAAAATAGCATTTAATATAAGCTTCAAAATTGTCATAAAGACAGAGAAAATGAGGTACAAATAGCCTACACAGGAATATCTTAAATCATTGCTCCGAATGATGATTGTCGCTCCGAATGACAAAATACTGGTACTTCTAACACATCAGCAGATAAAATTAGTACTCACACTCACACACAATCATTACTCACACAACAATGATATACTGGTGATTCTTTTAAAAACACCTCTAAATCTGACACTCTTGATTAATATA
>OMLB01018138.1:4727-26721 GCA_900302555.1 Myripristis jacobus | reverse complement strand
AGGCACCGCAGCGCTCCAGTCTACAAGCGCCTGAAGGACCTCATCCATGACAAGGAGAAACACTTTTACACCTTTACCAACGAGCACCACAGGTGAGATGGGTGTACAGGTTTTTACAGGTCTCTCCTTTGCAGACATACTCACCTTATGCAAATCCCATGCAGTTACTTGCATACAGTACCAATGTGTTAATTTGGCATCTTCTGAAATGGTGTATTTGTGCAGACTGGGGCCTAAATAGTCTTGGAGTTGCATAAATTGGGTCTGACTGGAAAGCTGAGACTCTTGTGGATTCAATGAACCCAATTTTATTAATGTGTGATGATGTTAGCCCCCATAGTAGCCATTTCATTGTACTGAGACCATTTTTTGAACCTTTAGGATAATCGGAGCCTCATGAAACTTTACATCCACAAGCTAGAGGCGAATTCAAAAAACAAACAATGCAATAAATCATAATATCGAATTGGCACCATGATTTTATTGAATCAGGAGATAAGCGTATCTTCCCTGCCCTAGTATTCATGCTCCACTTTCCCCAGTGTTGCCTGAAACAGCGCTATCACATTAACGTTCTTCCAGAGAAACATTCATAGAGCGTGAGCCGGGGGAGAGTGCCAACGACCGCAATGACCGCGCCATCCGCGTGGCAGCCAAGTGGTACAGCCAGCACCTGAAGACACCCGAGGCAGAGGCAGAGGGGCTGCGGGTGGTTCTCGTCACCAACGACCAAGGGAACAAGGCGAAGGCAGAGGAGAGCGGCCTGTTAGTGTACAGATGTAAGTCATCATGCTGCAGTGTGTGGCAAAGTGTCAATGCTTTGTCTGTATTTGCCACATCTCCAAACATGTCTATTTATTTCTTCTCTAGGTGAGGAGTACATTAAGAGTCTGATAGCCAACCCTGAGCTTGTGGATCGCCTGGCGCTGAGCACCAACGAGCAGGTAAACACTGGCATGCTCTTCTGCCGTTTAGTGCAGCAAGTAAATGGGTGGACACGACCTTTAGTATCAAGAATCGAAATGTGTACTTTTAATTTGACATCCATTGCTTTCTTGTGTCCCTGTTCAGAATGAGATCAGCAGCAGCAAGGTGTTGTTCCCAGAGCACTTGCCCCTGTCCAGGATCCAAGCGGGCATCAAGAGTGGCACCTTCCTCCAGGGCACCTTCAGGGCCAGCAGGGACAACTACCTGGAGGCCACGGTCTTTGTCCAGGGAGAGGGGGAAGACAGCACTGAGGTGTTTGGCTGTTTTGTATTGCGGAATCTAAATGTTCTGGCAGTGATATCACTTTTAGGAAATGTGTTCATATCCACTTTTTACTGTAACCACTCTCTGTCCGCTTTCTCAGATCATCCTGCAGGGCCTTCAAAACCTGAACAGGGCAGTGCACCAGGACGTGGTCGCTGTGCAGCTGCTGCCACGGGATCAGTGGGTGGCGCCCTCCTCAGTGGTGCTACAGGACGATGGTGCGCCAAAGGATGATGAGACAAATGAGGAAGAAGAGGGGGAGGAGAAAGCGGTGAGTGTTTAACTAACAGAAAGGAGAGCGAGGCTTTTATTTTGTGTTTGCGTGCAGTTCGACAGTTTCTTCTCCCTTAAACACAATATAATCAGGTAGAACTGCGACGTAGCTTTGCATGTGAACAAAGCATATGGATAGGAAAAATATATGTGTTGTGTTACTTGAAAAAGGAGAACCTATGTAGTTGGTGCGGTCGGTTCTCTTTTGAAAGACAGAATGGCAACTCTGCTGCCTTTTTCTTTTTAAGGCCGTATTAACGTCCACTGTGTTCGTATTTTTGTGACCAGCTGAAGAACGTAGCAGCTGAAGCAGCCAGGAAGCCCACAGGCAAAGTGGTGGGACTCATCAAAAGGAACTGGAGGCCATTCTGTGGCATGCTCAATGTCTCCCAGATCAAAGAGGTAAGGCCGCTCATCCCATCAAATTTTGTCTCCCACACAGTGGAAAGTGTAACTGTTGCTACTGATCGATGCAGAGGCGTCTCGTACATTCTTTGCCACACACAACATGTCTTCTGTAGGCTTTGTTGTTGTGTTGGGGAAGGCATTTTATTGCATCACTTGTGAAATTAACCTTTAGATGCAAGATTCAGTACAACCTATCTGCCACAACTGGTCTTTCCTAGCTACTTTGACCCTCTCAATCTGTTCCACTTTTTATTTTTCTTGTCTTTAGTCAACCCGGCACCTATTCACCCCAGCAGACCGCCGCATCCCACGCATCCGTATCGAGACACGCCAGGCGTCCACATTGGCAGGCAAGAGGATCATGGTGGCCATTGACGGCTGGCCCAAACACTCCAGATACCCAAATGTGAGTGTAACGTCTCCAGATAGTCAAGAGTTTCACATTTCTAAATTCCCCTCCATAAGAGCTTCAAGATATCTCAGCCATGAGCAGTTACATTTCTTTATGCCCTAATGCAACAGATAATTGAGCCCATCATGTCTTTCCATATTTTTCTTTGAGGTTCACTCATCAAACAACTGGGTGCGTGTATGCAGAGGATTTGCTATGTGTCCACTCTCTCTCACACTGTGTTTTTGCTCCGCTCTCAGGGTCATTTTGTGCGTAGTCTGGGCAGTGCAGGGGACAAGGAGACGGAGACAGAGGTCCTGCTGCTGGAGCATGACGTCCCTCACCAGGCCTTCTCTCAGGCTGTGCTCAGTTTCCTTCCCAAGATGCCCTGGACCATCACACCAGAGGTAACCACTAGGGCTGGGAATCACTGAATTATTTATTGTCCCACTCCTAACCACACTACTTCCAAAGAGACACTGGCCAGTAATAATGGCTGCTCTAATGTAGGCGGTGTTAATGCCTACTGTTTTGGTAGGGGTATTTTTTTAAATATCGTAGCTTAATGCACTTGGTTATTGTAGTCAAATTTATGGTGTGAAGTCTTGCTGTTGCTATTAGCCAGTATTTGGAAGTGTACATGTGTGTGTGTGGCAGGACATGGTGAAGAGAGAGGACCTGAGGCAGCTGACGGTGTGCAGTGTGGATCCTCCAGGATGTACTGACATAGACGACGCCTTGCACTGCAGAGAGCTGGGCAATGGAAACTTTGAGGTACATGCAGACACACACACACACACACACACACACACACACACACACACACACACGCACACATAATTAATTTGTACAGGTGTAATTTATTCCTTTCTGTGTATTTCCTGTGAGTCTCTCTCAGTTTGTCCCTGTTTGTTTGCCGTAGGTGGGCGTTCACATCGCCGATGTCAGTCACTTCATCAGACCTGGCAACGCTCTCGACAATGAAGCTGCCAACCGTGGCACCACTGTCTACTTGTGTGGCAGGGTGAGGAGAAACAGGCACAAGCACACTCCTATCTTTAGTTTAACATATAACTTATATACCAATACTAACTTTAACATCCAACCATGTGATACTATAATGCCACAACAAAAAAGAAAAAAAAAAAGAATCTGTTTTTAATTTAATCTCTTTGTCTCTGTAAGCCAAATGGCTTCATATTTTCCTTCTTGTAAGTGTTTTATTGACAGTTCAGGTGGATTGGGATTCAGCTGAGGATGCTTTGAACTGTTGGATGCTGTTGCCATGTTTTCAGCTGTCTGATTGAGATTTGCACTGACTTCTGCAGTCCACCATCAAGAGTCAGACTGCAGCTGTATATCACAATCCTACGTCTTATTACTTACTTCTTATTCCAATCACACCGGCCAGCTGCACATCTATGCACTGTGGAGCTGATGCTGAAATACACTTTGAGCTTGCAGCACACATTTGAGGAAACGTCAAATGTTTATCGAATACAGTGCTAATAAAGTAGCACTGAAGTTTTGGTCTTTAAAGAGTTCAGTACTGAATTTGGTCAACAGTTGATATTTTAACCTTAAAAAAACAGAAGCTGAAATAAAGCAAGTTACATGTTGTGTTTGCTGTTGTGTCCGCCAGAGAATAGACATGGTTCCTGAACTGCTCAGCTCCAATCTGTGTTCTCTGCGGTCCAATGTGGAGAGGTGAGGAGTTGGCACACACACACACACACACACACACACAGATACAATCCTCAGTGTCTTGTTCTGTTCCTTAAATGTTTCTTACATTAAGAAAGATGTGTATAGCTGCTTTACTGCTCGTTTTAATGAATTTAAATAGCTAATACATCAGTTAAAAAAATCTATCACTCTTCATGCCATTACAGTTGATGAAAATTGAATGCAGTGCCTCTGGGTAAGATATTTGTGTCTGATTGTGCTTACGTCACCAGGATGGCTTTCTCATGCATCTGGGAGATGAATCACAACGCTGAGATTCTGAAGACTCGGTTTACAAAAAGTGTCATTAACTCCAAGGTATAATAAAATATGCTTCATCCTGCATTTGTAGCTGCTTAATACCCTGCTGATGTATCTGGCCACTCACTGCAGCTCACTGGTAGAGTGAGGAATATTTGACATCATCTCTTCTCTTGGCTCTGATTTATCCCAGGCGTCTCTGACCTACGCTGAGGCTCAGATGAGAATTGACGACACCTCCATGACTGATGACATCACCAAGAGCCTGCGAGGCCTCAACAAACTGGCCAAGATCCTCAAGAGGCGGAGGATAGAGAACGGGTAAAGGGCTTGGGAGCAGGAGTATTCAGGATACCAAATGTATTATAACCCTGTGGAAAATGATGCACCACTTTGTGTTTTTAATGGGTTTAGTTTAGGTTTCAGTTGCCCATGAAATCCAAAAAAAAAAATCCCCCTAGTAGACTGGTAACTGAAAATACACATCAGAACCATGTTTGGGAGGCGTAAGGAAAAAATGAGCGTAGAAAACAGCTCAATGAGGTCAACACATACGGTTCAAATGGCTGTTATATATCGAGAACAAACTGGTACGTATGTTGCATTTAACCTTTTTTTTGCTGTATTTGGTTTCTTCTAGTGCACTGACATTGTCATCCTTGGAGGTCCGCTTCCACATAGACAGTGAAACCCACGACCCCATCGATCTCCAGACCAAAGAACTCATGTACGTATCCTCCTATATACTCCTTTCTCAAAAATATTTAGTTTCTTTCATGTTTTATCCATGTTTAAAGCTGCATTGTTCTTGGTTACAAGTCGTCGTGAAACAAAAAATAAGTAACAGTAAGTTTTTCTCTCTCTAACACTGTCATACCAAGTTTTGGATACAAATAAAACAAAGTCATCTCTTGGATGTTAGGGAGACCAACTCCATGGTGGAGGAGTTCATGTTGCTGGCCAACATTTCAGTCGCCCAGAAGATCTACGATGAATTCTCAGAGTGCGCCCTGCTGAGGAAGCACCCGGCGCCGCCTCCCTCAAACTACGACATCCTCATCAAGGCTGCAAAGTCCAAGGTGGGTGGAGATGGACCAGAAGTGCTTTTGTGTTCATGTCATTTGCTTGTTTATTGAGCTGACTTCATTCCTGCTCACTGTTAATTAAGGGAAATCATGTCCAAAAATTATCATTTATCAGGGGTTTTGCCAGTGAGTGATAAAATACTTTTATTTTTTGCTTTATGACAATATGTGTCACCTTCTCATGTCAGTTTCCGGCAAATATCAAAATATCAAATTGGCTCATCACACCACACAAAGAAAGTAAACCTGGAGGAAATTAGCATTTAACTGGGAATTAGATGTACACCGTGTCCTGGGCTTTTGCAAAAAAAAGCATCTCAATATTAACTCAGCCTTGGACTTGTTTAGCTGCTACATACCAGAGAAATAATAGCTGAGTGCACACAGAAATTAGATAAAAGCAGTATGTATTTTGCAAATGGGAGAAGGCATTGGAGGTGTTTATGGAGATAAGAGAAGGCAAATTCAGGAACGAGCGAAGCACATCGCTGTCCACTTATTGTAAGTGTCTCTGGATAAGGACATTCACTGCATGCCTAAAAAGCACAGTCCAAAGTGCTAATACTCAGGCAGCGACCTAATGTTAGTGTTTTTTCCAGTGACTCATCGACAGGATATTATGAGTATAACATTGAAAGGTAAGTCTAGGGTAAAAGGTCAGTTAACTTTTAATGATAGGTTTTGGCATCCAAGTGACTCAGTGTTCAAATAAGTAAGAAAAAAAAATTCTCTCCCAGTTATTTCTTCCAGTATAAATACATATTAACGTTGTTCTTTCCGTGCCTTTTTAGGGCCTGGAGATCCACACGGATTCGGCCAAGGCATTGGCGGACTCCCTCGATGTGGCCAAGGTGGACGGTTTCTCTTACTTCAACACACTTCTGCGCATCCTGGCCACTCGCTGCATGATGCAGGCTGTGTATTTCTGCTCAGGCATGGACAGCGACTTCCACCACTATGGTCTTGCCTCGTCGATTTACACTCATTTCACGTCACCTATTAGGAGGTATGGAAACCCACATTCTGTGTAGATTATATCAGTTATTCAGTTATTCATCTTGACTTTGAGTTTGGGTTGTGGACATTCTGTCATCCATCTACTTCTGTCTGTCTCTTGTCACTGCCATCCAAACGTTGACTTCCTTGTCTTTCTTCTGCCTCTCCAATTTCCCTATCCTTCCACGACACTCTTCGTCATCTTCCTCACTCCACCCATCCTCTCTTCAATCCCTCTACAGGTACTCGGACATCATAGTACACCGTCTGTTGGCAGTTGCCATAGGAGCAGACAGCACCTACCCAGACCTGATGGACAAACACAAGCAGTCTGCCCTGTGCAACAACCTCAACTACAGACACAAGATGGCTCAGTATGCGCAGAGGGCCTCTGTGGCCTTCCACACTCAGGTAAACACATGCACACATTGTTTTTGGGTCTGCTCTTTGTAAGCATCTCAAGATAACAATTTAAACTAGAGCTATATAGGTCACTCAGTTAATCGGGCTGATATCTGGCATTTTGAAATAATCGTCATCGACCATTTTTTTTGAAGTTGTTTTTTTTTTATTACCTGTGAACGTTTATGTTGATACTTTTTTAAATTTAAAATAAGTGCATTGCAGACAGAGTGCAGATCTACTTATGCAAATAGACAAATCAGACAATAGGTGTTAAATAATTGTTCATTTATGTGATTTTTGTCTCGTTTGTTATTATTAAATTGGTGTATTTCATATGCAAAAGATGTTTTAAACATAATATATTCTCTGAATATTGGCATTTGCCATTGAAAACCCCTTATTGGTTGACCACTAATTTAAATCTCTGACCTGAAATGATCCCTTTCAAAGTGAGAATCAGTAAAATGTCCTCCTAGACTGGTCCTTTTCCTATTCTCATGAACATTTGGTTTTAAGACTTACAAAAAACAGGCCCACCCACTAGCTCATTCTCTCCTGCCAAACACATGCTCTTAACTGACTGTAACACACACACTCTCTTCCCAGTTGTTCTTCAAGAACCGAGGCATCCTGAATGAGGAGGGATTCATCCTCTTCGTCAGGAAGAACGCAATCATCGTCCTCATCCCCAAGTTCGGCCTCGAAGGAACCGTTTTCTTTGACGGCAAGGGCAAGACTGGCGTGAACCTCAGATTTGATGAAGAGGTATACGTCCTTCATGCAACTCATTGACACTTTAAAAAGTCACTGTGATCATAGACCAATAAGTTGTGTTTTAGTAACCCAGAGGTTGTTTTTGTTGGGGTATGATGATTAACTTAATTAAAACCTCTGTTAAGAAGAACTTGTTCCTCTTTCGTGTGTACTCCCCTCCAGGTCCCCAGTCTGACAGTAGAGCAGCACACCTTCCACTTGTTTGACAAGGTGAACGTGACAATCAGCCTGGACGACTCCAATATTCAGCACCAGAAGATCCGCATGGCCCTGCTTGAACCAGTGGTAAGGACAGACTGGCTTTAGTAGTGCAATGTGAATTTTGCTGTGGGAGTGCTTTACATCTTAAATTTTAACGATTTTAGTCTGTTTTCTTCTTCTAATTTGTCATAGCGGTATCAGCTATGTATCCCTAAGATTACATGTAGAAAGCTAACATGTCATTTTTACTTAGGTCCCAATACAATAAGTTAACCAAACTGTTGTAACCAAAATGGCTTTCCATTTCCATTTACTATTTCTGTTTGGTATTATTTCAGATTCCCGGTGTGAGTGTTCCAGCCCCAGAGGTCGAACCACAGCCAAAGAAACCTAAACTTGACCGCTGACATAGAAGCCACTGCAGCATTTCAATCCCACCAGCAGTATCATCTTCCAAATAGAGAAAATCCTCTAAGTCTTGAAGAATGAGACTGTGTCTTATTGATGCATTAGCACACAGTTGTACTTAGAGCTGTTATGTGTATTTTTTTACTAGTTCTGACACAATGAAAGTACACTGCCATTCTCTCCAGTCTCACACTCACTACCCTGGTCCTGCACTAGTCATTTTGCATGAATTTAAATACATATTGGTGGGCATGAACAGGGTGCAGGAAGTGCCTAACATAAATGCAGTGTGACTTGTGATATTTAACAGTGTAGTGGGCAACTCAACCATTAAAGTGTTTCATTTCGATTTTTAACAAAGGTGTTGTTCTGTATGTTTTTCCAACCTAGTATGAAGCAGAAATGGAATTAGGTGCATAAAGGGCAATACATAACACCAACAGATGCTGCACTGTTTACTTCAGATGTTACTTTAAACAGTATGGATTCAAAATTTAATCTCATCAGTTGGTTACACAGTAGACACACTCACAAAACACTGTAGAAAGACCCAGCTGAGAAGCAAACTGCCAGACAACAAGTTCAGGTAGATTTAATGTGACAATGTTGCAGCCCAAACATACAATTTGAAAAAGCTATACATATGGCTCATTGTCAATTGTCATTGTCTCATTGTCAACTAGCGGCATTCAGTGTGGTTGCACAAGAATAAATATTGTAATCATCAACCATACCTAAAAATAATTTGAATTTCAACCATTAAAACTCACTTGTTCAATTAAGTTAAAAAAAAAAAGAAAGAAAGAAAACACACCAGTAGTGGATTCATTGTCATGATAAACAGTTTGAAAAAGAAAAAGGAAAAAAAAAAGCATTATAAGTATAGTACAAATTTGCTGAGAGTTGAAAGTCAGGATTTATCAGTCCCTTGTTCATGTCAGCACCAAATGAATAAAGTTAAATGTCACAAATACAGCATTCAAGGAGGTTATTGTGCAGGGTTCAGTGCAGACATAATGACATGAAATTTTATCTTCCCTATTCTGGTGTACTGGCCTCAGGTTACAAAATAAATTTTGATATAAGATCATTTTTCATTGGCTTATAATGGTAATAAGATCAGAGCTGTGGGCAAACCCAGCTCTTGTAAACAGTGATGACACCTGGTTGAGCTACAACCGTGATAAAGATATCAATATATTGGTATCCTGATATAAGACTATATCATCTGGGATTTCAGATATCGCACTGTCGTGATACTGCACAAGTGTTGTCTTATCCTGGTTTTAAAGACTGCATTACAGTAAAAGGATGCAATTTTGTGAACTCTTTAGACTGTATTATTTGCCTCTAACTGGTTGGTCATTATCTCTCCATTACTAATGACTGTTTATTTAAATGTCATTGTGTAATTATTTTGTGAAAGCACCAATAGTCATCCCTACGATAACATTACAATATCAACAGCAGTATTCATTCAAAAATATTGATATTTTGTCCATGTCTCCAACCCCAACGTTGAGCATTGTTTCTTTAGTCAAAAAGCTTAAGTGACGCTGAGAATCTCCCAAAATTGGAGTGAAAATTAGTGTCCACGAGCCAAAACCTTAGCCAGTGGAGATAGCAGCTCTGAGCCAACTCCCCAAAGTCAGGAACAACCACTTGTAACCACTGTACCACTGTGAACCAACAGATCTCCATATGAACGCTTCCAACATTGTGTAAACTTGTATTTCATTTCATTTCATTACAGTTCACCTGGAAGAGGCTTCTCTGCAAATGCACCAATCAGATCAGTCAGTGATGAGGATAAAATGCCTGAAAGATGAAAGGAAATTTTCTTTAAAATTCTGCATTAAAATGTGATTTAAAAACATTTGATTTGTTTAAGGTGTAAATGTAAGAATATGTGCATGGTACCTTAAGGGCAGACTATACAGTTTCTAAAGGGAAGGTAGAGGCTAACACTTTGTTTATTAATGTTAAGGATGAGGCTGAGGAAGAATAAAACTCCTCAGGTTCATGGTCTTATATTTTGGGTTATGATGCCCTTTTGAAACGGCATACTCCTTCATTAAAGTATCTGTGTACGTGTATTACACTGGTGTTTGCAAAGAAGTGTTATATATTAGGTACAGAGACATTGTCCAGTTTCAGTGTAAGGGGTATAGTACCTTAACTTTGTGCCTATTGAAGGGGAAGGGCTCTTCTGCAAGGTTTGAACTGAAGGACTCCTTGCTGTGACAGTCTGAACTGAAGCCATCTATAAGACTGGCAGTGCCCGCTGAGGTAGTGTTGTATCCACTGTCCACCTGGATACACACAAACACATGCACACATACACCTTAGTCAGTAACCAACATCAAGTTAAAAACAAAGATTTACTCTTTATGTTGTGACATCATGTGGGCATATGGTTTTTGCACCATAGAGGGCTTCATTTGACAGGAACTAAAGAAGATAAATGCTCCTATTAAGAGTGATGTAAAATTCTAAATACATGTACACACGGTCATGAAATTCAATACAAATTCATGGGTATAAAAATACAGTGACATTTCCTATTCTATCCTTGTTTCCTACTGTGAGTGCTACATTTGTTTTAGAGAAAAGACTGGGCGGTGTATTGACATGTCAGTATTGTGATATGAGACTAGATGTCATCTGGGATTAGGGGTATCGTAATATTGTGATATAGCATAAGTGTTGTCTTTTCCTGGTTTTAAAGGCTGCATTACGGTGAAGAGATGCAATTTACTCAACTTATTAGACTGTTCTAGCTGTTCTATTACCTGCCTCTACCTGTCTGGTGATTATATCCATATTAAAAACTTCTGATCGAAAAACTCTTGACTCTCTTAAATCCACCACCAGTAATCCCTACAATTTGATACCTGATTTTGTCCATATCTCCCAGCTCTATTTGGAAAGTACTTTGTGATAGCTGTTGAAAAAACATGCCATTGAAACAAAAAGCAGACAACCCTCACACGCACCTGCATGCTGGAGTCGTAGCGTATGCTGCTTCCCTCAGCCAGAAGAGACACTGATATCTGAGAGAAATCAGCAACTGACACATTCACCATCCGAGAGCTGGTCAACTGAGCTGACAGCCCCTCAGGCTCCTCCTCTTCATCTTCAATAATGTTCTCTAACCTCCCGTTCATCAAAGTCTCTGTCTCTTCCTCCATTTTTACAGGTTCCAGAGGCTTCAAGCCAGCTCCCTCGCCAAGGCTATTCAGACACTGGTGTGACTCAGCATTAATGGGGTGAATGTCCTGCGCTGGGGAAGGAACCAGGTCTAGCTCCATAGAGGGGAGAGAGTTTGAGGGGGAATGGTCCTCAAGCTCCTGACAGTCCTGGAGCTTAGGGTTAAGGATTGGGGAAATGAGGGGAGGTGAGGCCCAGCATCGAACCCTGGGCCTGGGCCTGGGTCTGGCACTGTGCTGGGGTTCGCTGTGGCAGCTGAGGTGGTGCGGGGAATAGCTACGGATTGGAGAGCAGCCCTCGACAAATGGGCTCTCGGTGCAGGAGGTGACATTCAGGTCTAGAGGGACATCGTCTGGAGTCAAAAAGCTCAGCTGCTTCCTCTCAGCTAAGGAAAGGAGAGGCAAAACACAGATTTCAAATTTAGCAGAGGAAAGAAAGCAAATATAATTATCTGTGTACTGTTGTAAAATAAATACTTTATACATTACATTACATATTTTGATATGAGCGACACAGCAAATAGTCTACCTGAGCCTTGCGGTGTGTGTGCTGATTGTGCACCAATAGGAGAAAGCGTAGGGGACAGGAGGCCAGCAGGAGACGACCTGTCAGGGACCAGAGGACTGGTGATGCTGCCCAGGCTGCAGTCATGGAAACAGCCATGCTGGATGGGACTGGAAGAAAACTGACCCTATGGTATGGAGAATACAATTTTGATTTAAAAAAATGTTTTGATCAACTAATCAACTCGAAAGTGCACAGCCAACAATGTATCTGAGCTAAAAACTGCAGTAAAATGTCTTTGTCAAATTTACTGTTTTTTGCTTTGTTTTTTTAAACAGTTTGCAGTACTCCACTCACCGTAGAGGGGGTCTGAGTTGTAATGCCACATGACAAAGGGGAGGAGCAGATGGAGGGAAAAACGTCTCCCTCTGTGCCTTCACCTCCTCCGACAGCTCCCTTTCCTCCCCGGCCCAGCGACAGCTTCTGCTCCCTGGACGGCTCTCTCTCTGGGCTCGGCGGGCTGGAGTTGTCAGAGCCACTACTGATGCTGCCTTGACCGTCGAGGAAGAGTTTTCGTCTGAGAGAGGAGGAGCTAAGGCTCTCCTGAACGGCCTCACACACCTCCTCGCAGCAGTAATATTCCCCTGGTGAGAGGAAAGAAATGGTCTAATGGGCACATCATGGCCTTACTGATAGAATACTGCATCAGGATATACTGTCTGACTTGGATGATATGGGTATTTAGTCAAGACGTACCTAGTATTTTCTCCAAATCAAAAGTCACAGGTAGTGAAAGGGTTGTCTGACATGCAACTGCAAGACAAACATACCAAGAGAAGCAAATAAGTTACTACCTAGTGGAGGTAAAAGCAGAGAATGATGTGCTGTTTGCCTCAATTCTCTTAAATAATATACAAACCAGTGAGTTTTTCTGGCTCCTCAGTTATTAATGGTGACATTGACTCTGCAAGCAAAATGCAAGGACACAACAAACAATACATAAATGTGAAATCAAAGATACGCAAAAGGTAACAAATTGCAACCATGAAACAAATCTTTGGCAGTTTAAAGTAACATAACCACCATATTTTTGAAAATAGTGGGAGTGCTCACTTTTCTTAGAAATCTGAGAGGCTTTCCGGATGTCTGGGGCCGCCCAGGGAGAGGGGACTATGGTTCCTTTGGTGAAAAACTTAAATGGAGGACAGACAAATGACATGAACAATCATGTATGATCTTAAGTGCAATCGACACATTAGACTTTTCTCTCCTTATCATCATCAACATACCTCCTCAATAGCATTCTGCCGCTTCTCCTCAATATCAGAATCTATCCTGAATGTTTGGGAGAGGAAAAGAAGGATCACACTCTATCAATGCCACTGTTTTTTTAATTCAGATTTTATACATTAAACAATGTATAGTCAAGTAAACCACTGCATTTTTCCCTTCCCAGGAAATTTCAGTTTTCACACATATGAACTATACATACTGCATACAAGCTAATGAAGGGAGAAATGACTGCATCACATGAGCTTGGATATAAATTCATGCAGTTACATGCTGCTTGCATTGCAGATGCACAACAGCTGATCCACTATACAGACCTTGTCTTGCTGAGGTAAAAGGATTGTCGTTGTATGTCCTCTGGGTCTATGTGCACTGGCAGCAGACTGGCCATCTCATCAATGGACCAGTTAAACTTAGCTGGAGTCTGGGGGGAAAGAGAGGAGATGAGGTGGTAGCAGGAAGACAAAATATCGCCTTCAGTAAAGTCGTTCTGGTGGGAAGAATACAGACATTTGCACAAAAAGTTGTGTGACCATGTATCTATTCCCATTAGGGGTACAACGGTTCGACAAACCCACATATCAGTGTGGTGTGTTTTCTTTTTTGGTCACAGTTCTGGTTTCAGTTCATACTGTCTTGTACATCACGGAGAAAAAAAAACACCATTCCCAATGTTCTCTGTATTTTGTTTCCTTTGTAAAAATAACTTTTTTTCATTCAGGCTTGATAACAACACGAATTCAACAAACATTCTTTCAGAGGCAGCTTAGACTATTTAAAAACAAACATAACAATACTTTCGGTATGATCATTAATTCATCAGCTGAGTGAGTGATTGTATGGCTCTCATACAGCGGATGTGCTTGTAACACTGCTCTCTTCATCAACCAGTTAAAAATGTAATGAACACTCACAGTCAGGTAACACTCACCCCTAATTCCTATGTCTCAAAACTGTGAATTTTGCATGTGGTGTGTGTGTGTGTGTTACAAACAGGTGTTCAAACCTACAGCTTTGCAGGGCTTGGACTTGAAGACAGAGGGGCTGGGCACCAGGGACTCATGGAGACGGTGGTAGTCAGTGGGACTCTCAAAGGGGTTCCTTATGGAGGGCCTGCCTGGAGTCTCTGGTGTGATCTGCAGCTCCACTCGATCCCCCATCTGTGCTGGCAACAAAAAAGTTCCTCATGACTGTTAGTCCACACAGAACATTCAAATATAATCTGGCTAATCCCACTGATACCCAACAAGAAAGGAAATTTCGACATATATGAAGCCGTTAGCTGAATAAACCAAGTTAACATCACAGTTTCTCTGTTTTCTAACGTTGCTTGGCACGAACAACCAGCACAATAACGTTAGCAGACACGTTTCTTCTTACTCTCTGGTTACCAGTACCAACAATAATTTAAAAAGCGAGATGGAAATACACAAACTTATTTTTTTAAATCGTTGATACTCACAGTTTTAAGCAACCCAAGGCTTTAAGCACACTGCTAAAGCGAGTTTCACTGAAGACCAAGCAGTGAGGTTCAAACGTCTATTTATTTCAATTTCCCCACAAGGCTCGCTAGCCAATAGGAAACTCGCAGGAAGTGCTCGGGAACCAATGGAAGCGTTGTGTCGTCACTTCCTCTAACAGTTGTGTTGGTGGTGGTGTAGCCTGCTAGCTGCTAGTCTATGTAGCCTAACGTTTAGTGCATTTTCCGTTCGTAAAACAGTATTGACTTTTCGAGAATGTACATAAAGCCATGAAAGTAGTATGTCTGGACTGCTGAAATACCTCACTATTTTGAGTTAGCGACCCTCTCAAGTCTCGCGAGGAGGCTAACGTTAGCTAGCCTAGCCTCCGCTGGCTAATTGACACCATTCAGAGTGAAGGGTCATCGTCACCATGGCAAGTGCGGCAAACGCAAACATGAACGCGGTCCGGGAGACGATGGACGGTAAATATATATTTTTAAAAGCAGTAAACACAGGGTAACTGAGCCAAGTTAACTAGCTGGCTCGCATTTTTGAGAAATTTGGCCATATATCTCTCTGATCTATCTTTTTGGCTAAACCTTACTGTTACCTTGTTGGTATAAGTTTCTCAAAACACAGTTCAAACTTTGAGAATCCGAGATTGTGAGAATATCAAGTGTTTTGATCTTGTTTCTATCACAGTAGTCTGATGTTTAAAATGTTGTGATCATATGATGAATACAATTCACCTTTTACAGGTATATCTTTATCTCTGATTCATTCATTCATCCATCCTGTCAGTCAGTCAGTCAGCAAACAATATTTTAAACAACTAAAGAGCCTTTCAGTCAGACAGAAACCCACACCTCTGTTTTGTTTCTAAATCCATTCCCTTTAACATTTTGTTCTGCTGTCACGGGCTGACTTGTTTTTAATTTGTCTTCCTTTTACCTGTGATAGTGCTGTTGGAGATCTCCAGACTGTTAAACACTGGCTTGGATATGGAGTCTCTATCCATCTGTGTGCGACTGTGCGAGCAGGGCATCAACCCAGAGGCCCTGTCGTCAGTCATCAAAGAGCTGCGGAAAGCCTCTGACTCACTCAAGGTACAGAAAGGCTGCCAGACTGCATTGATTTTCGCTGCTGGGGATAGATTATTATTATTTTATTTTGTTTATTTGTTTTTTGGAGTCATTAGCATGGGGAGGGGGAATTTTAATTCTGGCTCCAGGCTCTATTTACACCTGGCGTTAACATGCGTCTTCGGTGGACAGCTCAGTTCACACCTGGCATTAGAATACATCTCCGCATGCACCTCCAGTGAACTTTTTGATCTTTTTACACTTCCCTGCTCAGTGTTGCCATTATTAAACTATCGTGCCGGGGCCTTCAAATTATTGTAATTTGAAGAAAATTAAGGATGGCAACGAGTTGGACTAAATTATTGTACATGTGGCCACTTATTGGCATTATACCGCATCACACAGAGTGCAATAATAATCGTACCTCTGGCAAAGATGTCCACACTCTATATGCAAAGACACATCACCTCCATTTGTTTGACCAAATGCATTATTATTTTTAAATGGTGGCAGCAATGCACTTCCTTTACCTAGTCTGCTGGACATTAAAAGAAGATGATGATGTTTGCAAAGAGGCAGGCAAAATCAAAACTACTCCATCCATGAGAATTGATTTTGCCTGTTGTTGTTTCTACTGTTTGTTCTATGCTTTAATTTGGTGCTGCTGGCGCATAAATGAGTACATACCTCTCCTCACACAGAGGACGTCAGTTGAGTAGGGGATCCCTCAGTGTGGCACAGGACACAAGTTTGCATGTCCTAGTACAGCAACAGCATTTCTAAGTGACTTAAATTCATTCTCTACAGCCTTTCTCTCATGTTAGCCATAACCAAGTTATGTCTAATCCAAACCATAACCCTGTCTTAACCAAGCTAAAATGACTACCCAAAAGGTAAAAATTTTTGTCTTCTGTACTAGGAAACACAAATTAACACTCAGGACACATTCACGTACACGCTGCTGAAAGAGTATGGCCACATGTGACCCAGACCGCCTCTAAATGTGGTCTGAGCGATCAGATCTTAGTGCATCTTGGTGCATTCACACCTGTACTTAGAGTTGTCCACTTGTGATCAGCTCATTATATTGCCAGGTGTGAATAGGGCCTTTGTTCTAGGGACTTTTAAAAACTTAAAACCCAGCAAATGTTTAGATGTTGGATGGATGTCACTGTAACAGCCTGTATTAATGCCAAAATCCAGTGTAAATGCCATGCCAAAAGGACAGTTGAAAGCCCATAGTAATTTGATCCATCTGTTATTTACATTGTTTTGTGGGATCGGGACGTAAACGTCTGAGATCAGTTCAGAATATTTTTCAAAGCTGTATTCATATGGATTTTTACTTTCTCTTTCATGTTATATCATTCTCATATCATTATGACAGTGCTGTGCTCATTTGAGTTGTTGTTGAACTTGGCCACTTCCTCTACATCTCAGTACATCAAATATTGATTGGGATTATATAAACCTCTGTTCTGTAATTGTAGCATATTTGTTTATTTTGTGTTAAACAATAAGGGCAGGTCGTGTATTTTTATACTCAGAAGCTGAGGACAGTGTCGGCACATAGAGCTTGGAGTTTAAAAAAAATACAGAATGTTTATTGTTTCATGTAACTTGTGTTTCACTCAAACATTAGAGCTCATGACTCATTAGAGTCATTAGACTTATTATTGTCCTCAGCATTTTCCCTCATGGAATCTGGAAGCAGGGTCTTCCACGATGACAGATGTCTTGTACACAGTTTTAACCTGCCGATAAAGCAGATGTGAATTAGTTATAAGATGTGTAGTAATACAGTCAGTCAGCTATCACACTTTATACCTTCTTCATGCATTATGTGCTGTATTTAAGGTGCATTATTTTGAATCAGTATTGTCTTTTGCTTTTCAGACTTCTGAAAACTGCACTAACTGAAGATCCTGCCTGACCCACTCAGTTTGGGTCCTTAAATGGAGTCAGAACCAGATCTGAACCACACAGGGCTCTCCAGCCATACAGATTTCTGCTGTTGTGATGGCACCATAACACAACACCTCCATGGTTGGCACGCAGTCCTCGGCCACCCACATGTTCCTGTTTTGTGCTTTGACCAGTGCCTGAGTTCTTGTACACAGGTGTGGTCCTTGTTCCTCTCGTTAAATGCAAGGCTTCTCTCAGCGTGCAGGAACCATTCAGTTGCTGCCTGTTTGTCTTACCACCACTTGCAGACTGCAAGTCCAGAGGGGGGTTTGCATTGACACCCTGCCTTAATGTAAAAGCATGTTCCTTTCCATTTTTGTTGACAGTCAACCTGTGTAGCACTAGTCCTGATAATGAGGGATGATGGGTTATTATTTTATTTGTCTATGTTGTCCTTTTTTAATGGCCGTGATATATTGTGAATTGTTTTAAGTTTTTTGTAAGCATAATGCGTTTGTTTTTGTTTTTTTCCAGTTTTGCTTATTTTCAGCCTCCTATGTCCCTTGTCTCCCTGAGCATCAATGATGAATGAAATCCAAATTAAAAGTGTTACAATCAGCAGCCACCAGGTGGTGTAGTGTCTTTCTTAATTCAGTCATTTGATGGCTTGGTATGCTGTTCCACCAATGCAAATTTTATAACTGTGCAGCTCACCTGGTGCTGCATTGTAGAATCAGCCATATACTGTTGTAAGTCTACAGATATTTAACACTGCTCATATTCACTTGATAATAGGAATGATACTTTCAGCTTTTGGATTGTTCTGATCCCATTTCTGAATGTAGTGAAGGCATAACTCAGTTTCACTGTTAAGGTTTTTGGTTTCCCCCAAGCTGCATGCATCTTGTTTCCTCTTTGAAGGATTTTAAAAAGGGCTCGTGAAACCTTTCCTGTCACACTTAGGACAAAGACGTAGCTAGGATATTGACCATGCAGAAATTACCACATCCACAGCCTCAAATAGTGTAGTAGAGAGGGCCAAAGTGAGGGTCATTTCTTTACTCCTGACTACTCAGCAAGTTGTGCTGTTGAACCAAAGATAAGAAATATTTTGCCCCTTTCGTTTTTGTGCTCTACCGGCAAAGAGGATTTTGGATATACTGCAAACTTGACAAAAAAATAACATCTTTGATCAAACCAGAAGTGAAGGCCCTGCCATTGCTTTATCCAACCGCACAGAGCATTGTTTTGTTTCTCCACTGTCTGTAAAATAGCTCTATTCATCTTCTGGACGAGGGAAAATGCTGAGAGCACAGAACATTCCTCCACAGGCCAATATATGGGCTAGAAGCGACCCCTCATTGGCAAAGGGCTTGTATCAGTAGCTTGTGTGTGTGCGTGTGTGTGTGCGTGTCTCCATATGGCTGAGTTTTAAGTGTTCATTCAGCGTAGTAGATGTCTACAAATGAGAACCCCCCTAAGCCATCTGACAATATAATGCCTCATCCCTCATAGACACAAGCATCGAGAAAGAGAGCAGGAGTGTCTGTGTAAGCATTTCTGTCTTCTGCTGCTTTGTCTCGTCCTCCTGACTGACAGGCTGCGGGTCTGAATCTCTGGACTGCTCCTTTGATCTCTTAACACAGTATCTCTCTGTTCCTCAGCACCGGCATCATGTTAGTCAAATATAAGAGGCATGCAGATGTGGTGCAGTGGCTCTGTCCTAGTAACTATAAGCCTAATCAAACCTCTGTCTCTGCGGAGGGTGGGGGTGAAATGGTGTTGATGGAGGGAGACCCACATTACAATCCATTCTTTTACAAAGGTAAGGGTTATGCCTCTCGATTGGTTGGCATGGGCATGGGATTCAGAATGCATTTCTCTCTGTTTGATGTGTTCGAGGGGTTTCTACTTACCCTGGCCGGTTACTTTGATCTCTGTAAAACAAAATATTCCCAAATCCCATAGTCCTGACTGAGAGATTAGCGCCCATATATATATGCATAAACATCTAAGAATAGAGCACTCAACTAGGCCACTGGTCAGGTCACATGACCACATAAACTTAAGAGGCAAGCACACCCTCACATCAAAACTTCCAGTGATGCTTAGGATATACCAAATAATTAGCCTATACAAGCACTGGATTGTTTGTCTGATGAGTGAGGGTGCTCTCCTTTTCTTCACTGGCGAGAAATCCTTTTGTTTCAGGTGCAAATTTCACCATATTATACTTTTTTCCAATCGTAATTAGGTTGTAATTAGGTTAAGTTGATGCCCGCATATACTAAATGTCCAGAAAAAATATTATAGGCAGGTTATAATCCCTACAACTGAGTTTAAACTGCAGGAATGCCATCAAAATACAGCAGTTCTCTGTTCCGGTACTGTTAATGTCCCCTAAAAAAAAAAAAAAAAATCATCACCTACTGATGTATTTGCCCTGAGAGGAGATCAGTGACCTTATCAGAGCTCACTGCAATATACCACCCTTGATTAAATACAGGCCATACTTTTACACCATAAGATTATACTATTTAGATCCCAATTAAATTCATTGCAAGGGAATTGGATCATAAACTCTTTTAAGGGATCGTTAACAATCATTAGACAGGATAATGGCTTAGCAATCAAAATATGTTTAAAAAACTTCCAAAGTCTTTATAGTGACTTTGTTGTTTTTGGACGTTTTCCAAGCTGATTAATGTGGAATTGATTGATTTACAGTTGTAATTAGCTGTCTCCTGCATAGATGCATAATAATCATATATCTGCTCGCTTGTTTTAAGGTATTAATTGGTTTCATTAACAAAAGCAGTTAATTGAATAACAATTAACAAAGTTGGCAATGGCATCAACACTGTGCGTGCAAACTCCCTTGTGTTTTCCCTATGATGATAATGAAACCACCTTTTTATCAGATTGGAATTTTGTGTGTTGGACTATGTAATGACTAATATCATATTAGTTTATTCGAGTGGCTCACTGATGCGTTGAGCTGCTATTGAACGCACTGTGTTTAACAGGTAGGCACCATATGCTGCGTTAATCAGACATTGGAATCACATTTGGTTGTTAAATGGTCTTCTAATAAAAACAGGTAATAAAACAACTTGGGGTATAATTCAATTTCGGACTAGTTTGGGTGAAGTGAACAGCTGTTCATATTTGTTGAATTGTTTTAACCTTCCTTCTCTCATTTGATTTTTTTTTTAGGTTATAAATTCCAATAGCCTATTTGTTCCTCAACTTTCCTTGTTGAAAATAGAGATGGAGGGTGGACTAGCTGTCCACTCTCCTTAAAAGAAGACAATGCCAGGCATATTGCAGTGACAGCTCGCATTGTGTGTGTGTGTGTGTGTGTGTGTGTGTGTGTGTGTGTGTGCGTGCGTGCGTGCGTGCGTGCGTGCGTGCATGTGTGTGTGTAGGAAACAGGAGAAAGACAGCATGTGTGTGCATGTTAGAAAAACATTGCAAAAATAGAGGAGTGTGTGTGTGCGCGCGTGCGTGTGCGCGGGCCACAGTGACAGCTTGTATTCTCCGTGATTAATGATGTGCTGTGTGACTTGATAAGTGCTGCGGAGGACCAACGCTTGTTTCAATTAGACCTTGTGAAGGTCGCGACGCCGCGCCGGCCTCTCATTATCATATCCATAATCAATCCACATTATCATAAGGGAATGTGGAGTGGATGTGTGATATCTTGGTCATACACACACGCACACATAAGCTGATGAACACACACAAAGACACTTAATCGCATACCAAAACACAATGACAGACTCTCTCACTCACAGCAGCGCGCGCACACACCCTTCACTCCAAATTGATTTGAATCATAAAAGTGGCTGTCGGAACGGATTGTCTGTTCAGATTAAGAGCGTGGATCTGATAACTGTAAGCAACGGTGATAGTAGTGGCATTTTCAGATCTTCCTCCTGCACACAAATGCCACACCACTTACCCTTTTTTCTCAAAATACAAATACACACCCAGGCTTACACAAGACCCCAGGGCATTTTTGATAGAGGAGCCGCATAGGTTTTTACTCTTCTAATGAGAACAGATTGAGTGGTATTTACACTCCAACGGCCAATCTAACCACCTACACGTTCCCCCATGCCACTGTACAGGAGCTAAAACAGGCATGAGCAATGCTAGGTTTTCCAGCAACACATGATTACCATACAGCAAGGCAAAACTGGACTCACATTCCATCAAGTAGCCCTAGATCTAAGTCTGCGTTGAGTGTGTGTGTGTGTGTGTGTGTGTGTGTGTGTGTGTGTGTGTGTGTGCGTGTGTGTGTGCGTGTGTGTGTTTTCAGACCATAAAGACGGTGGGTGAAAAGTGTTCAAAAGTCTG
>OMLB01018137.1:27501-38213 GCA_900302555.1 Myripristis jacobus | reverse complement strand
AGCATCCCACCTGCTTGTGACATTTGGCTGAATCATAATTGATTTGTGCTTGTCCTGTATTTGAGAGATAGAAATAAACAGATGAAAATCAAAAGACCTTGTGCTGAGATGTGCATCTGCAATCTGAGAATCTGACATTTAGTTGGTTGACTGTCCAACCACCTGAAAAGGTCTGTTTGTGTGCCTGTCTGTTTTGCTGTTCTGATGCCTGTCTAGCCGCACAATGTCTGTCTGCTGGTCTGTGTGTTTATCTGTCCCTCAAATGACCCATAGATGAACCCCTGAGTAATAGACTCAAGCACTACAAGCCTGGTGTCTCAAAATTTGGTAACATCAGCATGATGCCATTCAGTGCATATGCTCTGTGCAAGAGATAACAAAGCACATTTTTCACAACACAAAAGGGTTAGATGAAAGGGACATAACTTGAAACATGCAGTGGTTCATACTGAAATAGCACAGTGGAAAGTGAGGGCTTTGTGATCAGTGTTGTGAATGAATTTACCTTCAATACCGAAAACCTAGACTCGATTTCCAGCTCATTGAACAAAGTTTGGAATTCTAAGCTTTCATCGCACATTATTAGAAGTCTTCGCCTGGAAGCAAGAATGACTCTGGAGAGTGAAGTTCGACTCCACGTCAACTGGAGCACGTGGGTCTGTAGCTCGCAAGGATAAATATGTAGCAAGCACCCATCTCTTTCTTCTCCACCACAGGACCTCCTGCTAGCCAAGAGGGTGACATCCTGTATCTGAAGGAGTTTCCTCCACTGGAGGAATGACCCCACCTTCCACCATCCCTCCAACTGTCCCAGACTCTTTGCAGGTCAAACGCCGGTTGACTTCTCCTGCTGATTGCTGTAGGAAGCTGCATGCCACCTGTGTTTGGCCGGACAGCATCAAGGCACTTCTGAGGGGTGTTGATCTTTCCTCAGATGGGAGAGCCGTGTCCCTTCCTCCTCCTCCTTTGTTGCTCGTCGGTTACTCCGTTGTCAGGGATATTTGCTAAAAAGCAGCTGTCACCCACTGCCTTCCATCTGCCAAAGATTCTGATATTTTAAAACCATTACCGGGTATATGTCATTGTTCATGACACCTCATGTAATCAGTCGGAAATTTTCAAGGATGAATTTATCCATCTTCCAAGCATATATTTTTTTTTATCTTTGGTGCCCTCTCCTCATTGAACTGAGGGATGGGGGGGTTTAGCCAGCTGCTTAGCCTCCACACCTGGCTCCAGTCAGCCTGCATTTCACAGAGCATTGTGTTTATTGACAATTTGACTTGCTCCGGGGGCGCAAGTCCTTTTTTAACAGAGACAGGATTCACCACAGCTTTGAGGGCTGTTGCTGAATTCTGAATCTTGGAAGAGAAACGGTGACAAGTCAGCCAACCAAATCTGATAAATATTTGATGATAATAATAATGATTTTATTCTCCCTGCTGTTCACAAAATCCAGTCAATAGGTTGTAAATCTAGATGGGTCAGGGAAATGACTGCAGGGGTAAACCCACAACATTTGATTATGGTACACTGTAATGCAGCTACATCATGCAATCACAGTGACACTTGTCTGACCAAAACTTGGCAGCCACCTAATGACCACTTAACACTGAATCAAGCTACCCCTATTATTTACTATCCTCCCAGAACATGCTCTGGGTTCATTAGTGAACTGTATGAGCCTCTCACATCTGTCCGTTCTTCCATTCCATTTGTTTCTTTCCATTTTATTAGCTGGAGACCTGGACATGCATGTGGACTCTAAATGATGTTCATTTGCTGCTGAGTTCATACGCCCACTCCATTCTCTCTAATTTTCTCAGCATGTCAACTTCCCCACACATGCTAAAGGTCATGGTAGACCTTGTCTGCTCCTCTGTATTGCAGTATGTCTCCCTTTTAACCACATGGTATGGATTTAACAGTATTAGTTAGGGCTTTCCTTTTCAGTGCTAGCATCAAGCAGTAGTGTCAGTACACCTGCTCTAATTAACATGTTGAGCTCGCTTATGACTGTACAAACTCATCAACCAGTGATCTGGTCACTCACCACTAGTGCAGTCTGTCTATCCAGATAGTTCTGGAGCTCAAACTGTCAAAAAAAATTAAATTTTACAAACTCAATAGCTCTTTCCAAAGACAATGACACAGATACCCAAAATGATCCACAGCCCTCAGGGGCGGAGACTTTTGTTGGTAACTTTTTCCTGCTGAAGAACACTGGATCAAGCAAGCAAACTGTATCAGTCTGCCCTAAATTTGTACAGCTTGGAGGCGGAGCGATACATTTTCATGCCCAAAACAAGAAATCTGCACTTCCAAGTTCCCTGGTTATTTCACACAAGCTGTTTTATAATAATATGTTTCAGCATGTTACAACAATATTTGTGCATATACATCCATTAGATTTGTGTCAGTAATGTCTATTATGAGTCCCAACCTTTCCTCAGTCAACTGGGCAGTTTTTATGACATGTCTGAAGCCTGGGACAGTCTAGCTTGTCATGTAAAAATATAGCCAACTAGCCACCATCCTACCTGTCTAAGAGCACACAAACAAGCTTTGTGCTGCTTCTGTGCCCTTTTGTCTGCTTCAGATGGCGTCAGCATGGATTTCCATGCTCAGCTGCTAGGCCATAATGCAGCTCATCACTGCAATGACCATTCTGCACAACAAATGGCATAATCCATGCTTAAGTTTCTCTTAGCTGAATGTACATATTAAATGGCGTCATTTGAATTTTGCCTGGTGTGGCATATCAGTAAGAATCATAAGAGTATTGCTACTGCCACTTTATTCCAGAAAGCCTTGCACAGAAGCACAATATTCAAGTTACTTCACACAGAATGCAGAAGCTGTGAAAGTCTATACCCTCTTTATGTAAAATGACCTCCCTCCTATGTCTTCTTTAATGCCCCTCCTTTTCTTCCCTCTACCACTCATCCCTATTATCCTTGTTAGCAGCCTTGCTCCATTAGGTCTTTTTTTTTTTGCTCTGCCTTGTTGTCTCTATCTCTATCGCTCCCTCTTCTCTCCCTTGGTTCCTCCTTTCTCTGTTTCTCCCCAACTCTCTCTCCCACCTCACTATGTCTAATGACTTCTCAGCTTCCTCCAAACAGAGTCCACTCTGTGATGGCCTGGACCATAATGAGCTCATTTAAAGGAGCGGAACACAGGCCAGCCATTGCGTTTCTGACAGACAGCCATTTAAGCGCAGTCTAGTGGGGTGTCGACACTGTGGGCCCCCTGTCAGCCAGCCAACTAGTCAACCAGCCATCTCTTTCACTTGCTCACTCTCTTTATATTTACCTCTTCAACCCACTTCCTAACTTCCCCCCTCACTTTTCCCTAACTTCTTATGCTCCGACTCTTTCTTGCACAATTCCCTCATTATCTTTCCTTCTCCCGTAATTCTGTATCTCCCTCCCTCTCTCTTTTCCTCAAATTTTATTTCATGAGCCCCCCATCATTGCCAACTCTGTCTCAATCTCCATCTCCAATCGGCCCTGGCCTGATGATGACATATGAAGCCGGGTCTCCTAATTGTGGGGCTCAGACTCATACACTCATACAAAAAGACCATTTGCAATAACGAATGGACCTCTCGTGATGCCGATGAGGAATAATGGTCCTTTTATTGCAGGATTAATCTCAATGGCCCTGTTGTCCATTGGCTGGCTGAGAACTCTCTCATCCATCAGATGAGAGGGAAAGGAAGGGAGAGAGAGAGAGAGAGAGAGAGAGAGAGAGAGAGAAAGAAAGAAAGAAAGAAAGAGAGACCTGAGATGATGAAGACCTCCCTGATCCTGTGCAATTGCTTGTTGTTTCACGTTGCCCTTCAAGCCTTCCCATTGATCACTGCCAGTTACGTGGCTCTATATGGGTGTCTCCCTCCAGCTTTGTGGGTCTCTGAGCTTCCATTACTTCAACCATCTTCTTGTCTTCCTGTTTACTCAGCCCACCCTCTTCTCCTCTGTGGGCTCCTAAACCTCCTTTCCTGCCCACTCTAGATGGAATAATGAGGAAGGGATGGAGGATGTGTAATGGGTGTGAAAACCTGCTTAACTGATGTCACCATACATCCAGACAAGCTCAGTTTCACATCAGGGCAGTGTCACCCTAACTTTTGGACAGAAAAATGAGTGCAGAAAAAAAATCACACTCGTACAGCAGTCTTGCTTTTATGGTTTATACCTACACTGTGTGATTTCAAAACCTTTTAAACAATCCTGAAACTAATGTGTGCTTTCTGGAGGTTTTTTGAGACATAATGATATATACCAATACAACTAGAGCAGACAAGCCATGCTGCTGTTTTCAGACTTCAGCAAAGGCCAGTGTAATCATTTTGTATCATTCCCTTTAAACACAGTGCACTCCCCATTACAAAACACACACTGGCATTTTGTAATGGAAGAGATCTGACTGGCTTCCCCTGCCTGGAGGTGCAGTCCCAGCATAAAAAGACCCTTATGACAATACAGCACATTCACAAGAATATATGCTGCACAAATACATCACCAATATGTCCTTATTTTAAAGTGAATTTACATTACTTGAGATGGTTTCAACCTGCTAACTGTGTTTTCTTCATGTAACAATGCTGATGCCATATATTTGAGCTCAGCTGTTCCCACAGTAACAGAGGCGTTACAGCAAACTTTGAAGAAAAGACAAACAGCGACTCCATCATTTCACTGATTGCCTGTAATTTATTTTCCTTATTGGATTTCCTTAAATGAAAAATTTACATTCAGTTTGTCATTACTGTATTAAACTGTGCACAACATTATCAGTTATCAAATGTGCCAAATATGTATATTTAATTTATATATACAGGTTTAAGCAGGTTTTAACAACATGTTTACAAAATTATGTATGCTTATGTTTTTCAGATTAATTCTAAACATACATATGGTGTCAACATATAATACCATATCAGAATTCAGCACAGAGGTATTTTTAGTATATGTACATATAAAAGTTCTTCTATGGGTATTTCATATACAAGGATACAAGGATACAAGGAAGTTTATTGGTCATTATAACAGGTTGTATAATGAAATTAGAATGTGGTTCCCTCTTGATTGATTAATTGATTGTATTGTATTGTTTGTATTGTTTATATGTTATAAACTTATATAAGCAAATATAAATTAATAATATATTGTTAACATATATGGTTACAACATATAATACTATATTACAAATCTTCCTATGGATGTTATTCATATGTGTACATATATACGTTTTATTGTGGGTTTTTTATATGTGTTATAAGCCTATATCTTCATGTATCCAGAGGATGTATGTATGTATGTGACAATAATGCATTGCCTTATATGTTACATATATGGCAAGTCACTCTTGATATAGGGCCAAATATTTACGTATATAACATTTCCATATGGACAGATGTGATGAACATGGTGTGGTAGTGCAGAAGCATGGCTGCAATTGTTTTGGTGAAATCTGCTCATGGTGAGGCAGAAAACAAGTGTGTGTTTGTGTGTGTGTTTTTAAGTAAATTCCAATTTCCACATTTCTCTCCGGAAACTGAAATAACAAGTTACTTCAGCCTACATTGTTATGTTGAGTTTTCAGTGCATTGTGCCATCATGTAAACATATAAATTATGTAAAAAGACCATTGCGTTTCTCACATTTGGTAATTGTGTCACTGTGGTGCACATTTTAATACAGTCATGACGAACTGAATGCAAATGTTTCATTTAAGGAAATCATATAAGGAAAATAAATTAGAGGCAGTGAAATGATGGAGTTGTTGTTTATCATTCATCAGTGTTTGCTGTAACTCCACTGTTACTGTGTGAACAACTGAGCTCAAATATATGTCACATCTAAGAGGAAAAGTTTGCTGTCTGAGCTGAGCAGAAGTTTTGAAGTGGACTGCAAATGACAACATGACTCACTGGGGTTGATAGGAGGCATTTAAACAGATGATAAGACAGCCATGCTCGCTTCACAGAAACTGTGGCTGGAAAAATATAGCAAACAGTTTTTTTCTTGGAGGGAGGTAGTGGGATATCTAGGATATCTGCTGGCAATGATAATTATCACAGTCCCATCACTGACATGGTAACTAAGTGTGACTGGTAAGCAAATCTGTAATGCAACAGAAACTGTTCCCAGTTGTGTATGGAAAGTTGCATGGTGTAAAAAGCTCTGGGCCTGTTTGCTGTGGTGCACTGGTGCGAGTGGGTGAGTATCATTTAGTTTTCCTTTGCCAAAACATACCTGTATTTTATAATTACACCCTCTGACTCAGTAACAAAACTGGAGAACGTACATAATCAGCTCTGTCTATTCTTAGGTTTCACAATCTGTACAGGAGACCAACTAAGACTAGTGACACCTGAATTTGCTGGTGTTCTTCTGCAGGAAATAGTTCCCATCAAAAGTCTTTTGAACCCCTTGACGGCTGTGGATCACGGTGGGAGTGAGCTGCCGCTGCTGAGTTTTTCACAAATACAGTTTTCATGGCATGGGCTCCAACACCCATCCGGCCCCGTTATAATGGGACGACAGGAGACAGGAAAGGTTTCCCATATCACAGGGAATGTATCTGAATGGATGAAATGCACTCAGGGTGAGTTGAAATCTATACTTTTCTGTATTTTGGATGAACTGTCCCTCTAAAGCATAATTAACATTTTCATCCCGGTTCATTTACCCCACTACTTTGAAAAACTAAAATGCATTAGGTGGAGAGAAGAGGGAAGGGGAGGAGGTTGGAGGACCAGCTATCAGTTCATCTCATTACTTTATATGTGAATAGTAGTAAGACACTAGAAAACATGCAATGCCATTCACCTACTTTTAATTTTTTTCCCCAGAAATGAGAATTATGGATTTGGTTCCTAAAACATATGTGTATGAATATGCATTACAGTAACAACTCCAAACACATGTTTTAGGGTTTCTGGTCCCCATAATATAACCCTTTGAACTTTGCTTTGCTATTCCAACTGATTTCCTCTGATTTTGTCCTTCCTGTTCTGTTTTTTTCAATTCTCCATCTCCTGCTATAGATCCCCCTTTCTGTTATCATATCCCTCATCCCCTCTCTTGACTTCCCAAGGGCATCTTTTTTTTTATATCACTTTTGCTTTCTTTCTTTCTTACTTTCTTTCTTTCTTTCTTTCTTTCTTTCTTTCTGTCTTTCTTTCTTTCTGTCTGTCTGTCTTTCTTTCTTTCTTTCTTTCTTTCTTTCTTTCTTTCTTATATTCCCTTAACTCTCTTGGAGTTTGCTGCCCTCATTTTGCTTCAGAGCCCTCATTCTGACCATTGCCCCTCTAAATCCCTCTGCCTGCTCATCCAGCCTGTCCTTGCTCTCTCTCTCTCTCTCTCTCACTCACCCTCAAACACACACACTCTCAGGGGTGCCGCTGGTTTTATTACTCAGGCAGCTGCAGCATAGTATCGACCTCTCTCCACCTCCAACTAAGCCTCTGCTAATAGAGAGACAGCACAGGGGAATGACCAGGACCAGGTGGTGCGACCTTGGACTCCGTTCAACAGCAGGGGGCACTCTTCAGCCTTAACTGCCATTTGTTGCTGCTGCCTCCGACATTTGTGTGTGTTTGTGTGTGTATGTATGAACTAGGTAGAGGGGGAATAACAATGCCGCTGTACTGAGATTGTTTATTTAGTGTGTTTAAATATGTGTGTGCGCGTGTCCGCAAGTGTATGCTCATGCATGGCAAGTCCTTGTCCTTTGCTGTACA
Organism: Myripristis jacobus; assembly: GCA_900302555.1. Classification (NCBI taxonomy): domain Eukaryota; kingdom Metazoa; phylum Chordata; class Actinopteri; order Holocentriformes; family Holocentridae; genus Myripristis; species Myripristis jacobus. The sequence goes on along the minus strand of OMLB01018137.1, from coordinate 30,463 downwards.
TGAGAAAAGGGCAAAAGCTTAGCGGGAAAGGGGAAGACGCTGATCATCTCTCATTAATATGTATGGCCTGCTGTGTGTGTATGCATGTGTGTGTGCGCTTGCATTCTTTGAACACATGTGTGTGGGTCTTTGACGACATCTAAGGTCAAGTGGGAGACTGTGGTGAAGTCACGTGCGTAAACTGAATGGGGGAATAATTCACTTAGGCCATACCGCACTGCTTTGGGATTGTAATCTGTCTAAAGTAGGTGCTCATTTTTAGATTAATCTCCATATCCAGTATATATAGTCAGAGGGACTAGTGTGTGTATAGTGTGTTTGTGTGTGTTTTCATGTTTTTAGTCACCAGAACTCCAAAGTCCAGCAGCGGATTTGTATGTGCCACATTACACACACAATGTATACACACACACATTTGTTGAACAGTCTGTGTAAACCTATTGACTCTCATTCTTTCAATTGCTGATTTCAACAGAACCATTCAGGGAATCCTCTAGTGCAGGAATTGTTTGTGTTGTGAAGGAATATTTTACTGTAATGTCTATAATATTACAGCAAAGTATCATCTGGTATCTTATGTTGATGCTGGGCCCTAATCGTTTGCACTAGGGTTAGGGTCTGACTCTGGTGCACAATGGTAACAAGATTTGTTTAGTCACCAAACCAAAAAAGCTTTGCTCTCTGTTTAAAAAGCTCTCAAACAAAGACAGAAAAAAAACCTAGTATCAAGACTGGTCTAGCTTTGGAGAGGGAAACAAGCTGGATTTAATTTGGTTCTTTTATTTCTAAATGAGTGAGTAAACTAGCACTGTTTTCTTTCCAGTATATAGCATTGTGGTCACATTATTGGCGAGGAGGTGAAATCTCTCACAGGGGTTTGTGTGATTGCCTCAGTCTGTCCGTCAGCAGGATAGCTCAAAAACTACTGCACAGATTTGCCCAAAACTTGATGGAAAGATGGGTAGCAGGCCAGTAAAGAAATGATTACCTTTTCAGGCCAATCTGCCTCAAGGGGGCATGGCAATGGCCAGTGTTAACACAAACAGGGTTGTAGTTTCCTAAAGCATCCACGCACTATCACAAACCACTGAGGGGAGGTTCATCATAAGTTGAGGTGGTACTGATTGACTTTTAACTTTGTCTGGCTAAAAACGTGTCCAGTGACAACAGCATTGCGTTTTGTGTCTTACCACAAAACGCACAGACAATATTATGGCTTCACTGTCATTGTGTTTTATACATGCAAAATCTGTTTGGAAAGCAGGCTAAAGTTATCCCAGCTGTTTGTCACATTATTTCTGGGTGACGATATGAGTGTCACCGTGTGTAGAGACCTGCCAATGGGCCTTTTTCACAGCAGCCACTTTGACATGGAAATAGCAGGGCAAGCACAGGTATTACTCATGACATTAATTAAGGGCCAGTTCCACTGACGCGTTCCAGTCTTTCCAGTCACTAACGTCAGTGGGACACCCGTGTTTGCCCTGCCAGTCATGTCAAAATCTCTGCTGTGAAAAAGGTCTATAGCCTGATAGGTGAAATTAGCTGCAGAGATGCCACAGACAGAGATTAGACAGAGATAGAGGCTATCTGCTATGCCTGTTTACTAGCAGATAGGTGTAAACTCAAAGGGAATAAATACATAAATGCATGTTACAACAAAACATTTATTCCTTTCTGTTAATACAGTGAGCAGTGGAAGGTAGGGGGAGGTGATGCAGGGCACAGTTGAAGCACATTAGTTGCTGCGATGACTCTCTTCGGTGGTGGAAAATGCAGAACACTGTAATTTTAAATGAACTGACACCTTTTTTCATTTAGTTTTTGGATGAAACTGACACATAGGAGCTGTGTGAGGTAGCCTGAGTCAGCTCTCTACATTGAGCCATCAGACATTTTGGAAGATTATTAAAGTGATTTTAGTTGAAGAGATTTTTAGAAGGAAAACTGAGATGCCTGCTTGAAAAGTGAGACAGAACTGAGTCGGTACTTGGACCTCTGTGTTCACGTGGCTGTTGCTTTAGAGTGAGTCAAGCAGTCCTTGTAATGGATTACCTTGTTGCATGTTCAAATTCAAATTAAACACCAAAGTTTAAAATGCCATGATCACAATGCTCACCATCCATTTTCAGTGGAAATGAACAAATGTGGAAGCATTTTCCCTGCAATGTGACAAATGATTCCCAACAATATGAAGAATGACTACCCAAAATTCAAAATGTCATGATGCCCCATTTAGACTCATTTAATTCTGTATCTCAGCAGTTCATTGTTGACAGAAAAACACAGAAACTCTACTCCCTCTTGAGCTTCATGTTGCTTCATAATGAATTCAATGCTGGAGGAAACTAGAGGGAGAAAAAGGTGCTCTTTAAAGGGAGACCTTGACATTTAAGATTTTAGCATTTTCTCATCTCCAGGCACTTCTCACACTGTGAGACAGAAAAGTCTGTTTTTGTCGTACAGCGCCTTGGTTATTAGAATTGTTAACACTGTGGATTGAAACTACTGCTGGATGCTCACTTGCATGTGGATGTAGCATGATGTCAGCGGCACCCCACTGCAGTTAGCATTTGTCATTTGTTTCAGAGTCAAAAGCAAGCCAAGGAAGCCAATTTATCGACAGTGAGTGCCGCACATTTTCCCTTTATTTTTTGGCATTTAACTGGTTTTCCCATCCCGCTGTGTGTTTCCCATATGACACCAGTAGCCTCTGCCTGATCACCACAGTATGAATCATCATATTGTGGTCAAACGTGTTTCCAGCTTGTCCTGACAATGCTCCAAATCAGCACAGTTTACACTAGATAGCTAGATGAACAGATTTATTAATTTATTCAATTAGATCCCCTTTCAAGTGCCTGATAGACTGGAATGATGGTAAAAAAAAAAACCCCAAAAACAAAAAAAAAACTGTATGCCATACATCCAGGAAGAGGAAAAGGTGGAGCTGCCAAACACT
>OMLB01018137.1:0-18728 GCA_900302555.1 Myripristis jacobus | reverse complement strand
TGAAAGTAGACGTGGTTTCAGATGGCGAGCTTTTGGCGCACCTCGGCGAAGCCTTTTGGCACGAAACTGTCACTGCGCCAGGCTAAATCTGTCGACACCTCCCCTTGCTACACCGCCACTCCCATCTCGGCGCACCTTGGTCTGGGAAACTAGCTCTGCGTGGGGTGCGCCTCACTGCGCCACCCTGCTCTTTGGGCGCACGAAACCTCCCCGCACCTCCCCTTGCTACGCCGCCACTCCCATCTTGGCGCACCTCTGTGCGCCCCGCACGCTGCGCTGGTCCAAACTAGCTCTGCGCGGGGTGCGCCTCACTGCGCCCCCTGCGCTGCGCCGGGAAACTAGAGCCCAATGTCTTACATAACAGGCCTCATCAGAGGCTCTAAACCAGTAATTTGAGGCCACAGTGTACCTCTATGAAAGCATTTCTACACATAAACACAGACTCAAGAGTACTGGTAGCAGATGAGTCATAAGGATCTGCCTGAATATTGTCAGCGTCGGGTGAAAACATCATTCCTCATAATGGCTTGGTATTTACATGTTTTCATTTATAGGATTACACGGTCTTGTATGGGTTCTGTGGGTACAACCTTTGGATCTATGAAATATGTTCAGAGCCAGTTTGATAAAGTGTATGGCGGTCAAGCTGAACAGACTGCAGGTATCAGTTTCTCAGAAGTTTACATTTCAGAGATTTTCATGCAACAACCACAATATGCAGTTGCGTATGTGTGTGTCTGTGGGCTGTGTGTGTGTGTAAATTTAAAGTCACATCACATGTCAGAATAAGCATTCAGCTGATGCTCCTACACATATCCAACTGCAGGAAATGCAATAAAACTATCTGCACCACTGTGGGCAACAAAAAATAAAGGTCAGAACAACAACCTCCCCGCAGTAGAGTTTGTTGAATCAAATTTGTTGAATGAAAAAAATGTATCTGTCTGTCTGCCTGTTTATCTGTCTGTCTGTCTGTCTAAATAGATAGATAGATAGATATAGATATAGATATATGTACATGACCTGACAATATTCATGGCTGTAAAATCAAACTGAAACATGTGCATGATGGCCTCTCTGCGAGTGGACTATGTGACTATGTGTGTGTGTGTGTGTGTGTGTGTGTGTGAGAGAGAGAGAGAGAGAGAGAGAGAGAGAGAGAGGACAGTCAGTGCTTCCAGATCCACAGGGACTGGACTGGGAGCAGGTGTACTGCTTCGTCTCGCAGGCATGCCAGGCCACGCAGCCACACTGTGCCAGCGACGGCCCAGCTCCACGGTGCTCTCTCTCCCTGTGTCCCCTCCTTTTGTCTCACTTTTTTCATCAATTTCATTTCCACCGTCCATTCTTGCTTGTCTTTCCAATCTACCTCCCACCTTGCCCGTTCTCTTTTTCTGCTCCTCCCTTCCCGTCTCTTGTCCGTTCACCTCCCTCTGCCCCTGCTCCCACATCAATTAAATCCCATGCTGCTCCTCATTTCCTTGTCTTCCTTGTCCATTTGCATTTCCTGCCTGGGTCCAAACCCATCCAAATGTCCTAAGTACTGTACAGTCTGTGGGCTCCCCTCCACACAAAGCAACCCCATGATTATTACAACACTATTTATCATTAAAAAACTGTAATACCTTATTAACTTTTTGCTTCCTCTCCACAGGAAGATTTTAATAGCAGCTGGAAAACAGCAAGCACAGATTAAACCAGATTAAAGTAAGAGGCAATGAAAAATGGATTCCTCTTACTTATTAGTTCTAATCTAATTACTTTTCGCTTATTTCCAAAGCCTGAATATTCACCTATTTAACAATCAATGCCACCAAATATAATTTATATATTCATTTGCACTTTTCTATCAATAGTATCTTCATTGTTGATGTCATACTAAAACAGTGAGCAGATTCAACATGAAATACTTCAATTTAAGGAAGCATCAGGCTCTGGTTGTGATTTTAAGGCAGTCATCTAACCATTGGTATTGCCAAGTGCTGTCAAATGCCTTTCTTCAATTTCTTAACTGGAGTATAAGGTCATAACCTAGTTCACACATGCAGATCTCTGCTCAACCTTTGATTTACTGGGGCGTGTACAGTAAATACCTTAGTCAGACTTCTTTAGGCTTTTTTCAAATTGAAAATGTTAAAGGTTACTAGATGCAGTGTTGTTGTATTTACATGTCAGGGTGCAGTGGAGTGGTAAGAAGCAGTCTCAAATAAGTCCATGTAATCCAGGGTTATTATAAAAATCACAGTACTTCAAACCATGTAAACATTTTAATTGAAATGTTGCCTGCAGTGGATTATTCTCAGCACTGGCGCACATGTAAAGGTGCTCAGTGACACGCAGAATACAGTACTTGACAATGTCTGCACAATTGTGCCATTTCAGGTTTTGCACAGTTTTCCACTTTCCTGCCACAGGAATAACGTCTGTTTAACAACGCTCATAAATTATTTTGTGCTTGTTTCATTCATGTACTTGGCAAACAAAGGGCTTCTGATTCTGACTCATACGCTTAATTGAGTCTGGGTCCCGGGGCAAGATTTTACTCAATTTGTCTCCGAGCTGAGAACATAAGAGGCCCTGCCCGGTCCCATTTCTTCCACCTGGTTGTCTTTTCCCTTTTCTCACACATTATCCTGTCATCCAAGCTCCACCCTTTTAATACAACCTCTCCGCGCTCCCTGTCGTCCTCCAGGCTTCCACACAGAAATTAAAACCTTCCAACAGTCACAGCCACCTGTTTTATAGCTTCGCTCCATCTTCGGCATGTCATCGAAACTCCCCTTTCCAACACGCACACATACAAGTGCAAACACACGCCGCTCCCATCCACTTTATTTTACCCCTACAAGCCAGACACCCGCAATCTAATCAAACCTTCCCACCATATTCAACCTGCTCTGCTCATCTCGCACGCCGCTATGTCACTCCAGCAGCCAAACTCCTTTGCCAGCCATTCCAATGCATCCTTCTGTCCTCTCTCCCATACACCTATGCACACACACTTACCATCCCCAATGTGCCTCTGCTTTCCCAGCCTTCACTTTACACCACCACAGACATATCTAACACCTGTTTTTACTTTATTTCCATATTAGCCTCCATTTTTCTTTACTTCCTATCATCCAGGTCATCTGTTTTTACTGCCAGAAATCCACATAAATGGCTGCTTGTATCTGAAAGTTGTGCTGTTTACGCAGCACTGCCTAATCCACAATCTGGCTCCTCTCCGTTGCTGAAATACAGCCCCGACTGTTCGCCTGTCACTATTGCTCATACTGGGGAAGGTGAGCATGTGTGGCTAATTTAAAATGTTTTGATGGGTAAAGTCAGGGGGTTTGGGGATCAGCGAGTGACCTCAAGCTATAAATGCGTGCTTAGCGTTGCCTACATCTTCAATCAGGAGCAGGTAAACAACTTCGTTGAATCATGTACGATTTGTTTCTATTCGCTGCCCCAGCAATAGTGGGTTCAACAGGCAGGGCTCAGAGCTTGCCAGACTTTATCCCTGTCCCCCATCGCTGCCTCAGTGCTGCCTACACATAAATGGGTAATTGGTCAAATGCAGGAGAAAATAAGGATACAAACAAATTGGCCTTTCATGTCGGTTTGGATGACCTGTTTCTCATCTCAGTGCACTGCCAGTTAAATGTCAGTGTGGCCTGTGTCTGAGATGTTATACAATATGTGTATGTGTGTGTGTGTGTGTGCATTTGCTGTATGTGCACATGCATGAAGGGGCTGAACCATCCATTTGTGAGCTGTCTGTGTTGCTTTCTCTAACATGCAGATGCTCCATTCATATGTGTGTGTGTGTGCACGTCCATTTATTCATATATGCCTGTACTTCTCTGCTTTCAAAAATGAACAATAAAGGAGTGGGGACACAATCTCGTGGGTGCTGCTTTATTACTTTTGGCTCATTTTGCGGCATAACCAGTTTGACAGCATGATTCCATTTCGCTTGGCTCTCTTTGCTGTTATCTGATGTTAAAATGAAAACAACTTCATTTGTTTCTCGCTTGCCAGTCGACATGTTTTTCACTTTTTCTCCAAAAATACTCTTCCCTGAGAGGGCTGGTTTTTAATATAGAGAACATGAAGCCTTATTTGTGGCTGTGTGGTACAGTATATACCACCATATTAATCACTCTGTTTGAGTAAGAAAATATACCAATCACATTTTTTTGGCATGGTCTTGCATGCTTGATATTTTGTTTTTGTCTTGCCATTTTTATTTATTTTTTATTTTTGTCCAAGAATAAAACAGACCCACTGACTGTACAGACATTGCTCTTGTAGCCATGTCACACTCTGTGTACCTGTGTGACCAAAAAGTAAAGCTGTGTTTCCTCATGCGCACTGAGAAGTTTGCTTCTTTTTTTGTCAGAGAATCAAAATCTTAAAAAAAAAAAAAAAAAAAAAGTGACAATGGCTTTTTGATACAACTACGAACACCACCATCACCACTACCAGATGATAACGACACCCAGATCACTTTTTCCTACAGAGTCCTGGCCAAGAATGACAACACATTTACAAGATCAGACATGAAAATTCAAAACAAAGAAATATGGAAATAAAAACACAGACAAATTAAAGTCTGCAAAGTGACACTAAACATTTGATTATTACAAAATCGGACCACTGAATACAGCTCAAACCTAAAAAGTACTGTGAAGTAAAACTCATGCACCAGCTGTACATACCAAGTCAGCTAAAATGTAGGAAAAACTTGCAGTGATGGTTCCAGTAAAGCACATTTTTTGGGCAGAAGTAGCACAATGCCATTTAGCAGTAATATTAATATGGCAATACAAATACACATAAAAACAGTAACACCAAGGGTTGAAAGTACACTTTTACAGCATCAAACTGAAGTCAAAAGGACAACTCATGTTGCTGGCTTGTTAAGGCCCACTCAATAAGTGCTGAGCTTCCAACAAACAAATTAATAATACTGCTTTAGAATAATGAGAACAATAACAACTTGACATGTAAATTGTGATTTTATAAAGATGAATTTTCTGCTATGTTGTAAAAAAAAAAAAAAAAAAAAAATACTAATAATAATGATGATGCATCTACCCTGAAAGCAGGCATTAGGACTCACAAGATAACTCCCGATGGGCATTAACAGGCTGTTTGTGTTTCAAAACACTGAGTGATTAATTACAGACGCAGACCTCCAGGGTCAGGGTGACTAAATCCCATTTAGAGCAGCTTCATCAGTGAGGGGTCACCAGGTGTTCAGGTGATGATGGGGATGCAGGTAGGAGGCAATGTTGTGGGGTAAGAAGATCATTAGAACTGATTAAATGATTATCGTGTGTTAGAAATATAATTGATAGGAGGAATGATATATGTCTGCGGGTGTTTGTGCATCTGAGCACATATTTTTATGTACTTGTATGTGTGCTCAGCGTGTTATAGACGGGTGAGAATGTAAATGAGACAGTTATCTGTGAGAAAGCGAGAGCTGCGTTTATTCCCAGGCTCATGCTGAATACCAATTGGCTTGGCAAGATATTACAATGCAAAGCATCATGCTGTGAGTTCCTCTTCATAGCAGCTCTGCACACAATGAGGAAATGAGATAGTTATTGTAGAATGATAGGTAAAATCAATATCTAGCTGAGCTATATTCCTACCCATTGCTCTTTAGTTATTAATATGATGCTGCTTTTTCAGATACGTTAGCAGCAGACGGAATGATTTTTCACTGAACAGACGCTATGAAAGATTGAAGTACATGGTAAAAAAAACTAAATAGAGATGGATGTTAAGTGTCAGTGGATCATGATCATTAATCTATTGAAATCAAATTAAAACACAGATTTCCATTGTTAACCTCTTTGTTTCCTCTAAATTTAACTTTAAAAATCTGCCATGTAAAACATATTAAGGCTTTGGGCACCCAGGTAGGTCATACCAAATGTCAAGGCTGAGTGCTGACCACAGCAGCCCGGGTTCGATTCTGTCATCTGCCATCCTCATCCTCTCTGTCCCCTGCCTTTCGTGCTTCTCTCTGCTATCACTATTGAATAAAGCAGACATGCCATAAATATAATCTTGAAAAACAAAACTGGAGAAGGAGAGATAGGCAGGCAGTGCCTCTGTAACTTTCCTGTACTCCCAACTTGCTGGCACTCAGACTTAGATGAAAAAACACTCCTTTTCAGCTACTAAGAGAAGGGAAAATGCAGAGGCTCTGCCTGCATATTTCCCCTTCTCTGGTGCCTGGATTTGTGGTGAAAAAACAGCTGAGGAGTTTCCATCCAATTGTGGTATAAAACAGGTTTTTCAAAGTCCATGAAGATTCATAGTGTCTAAACTTTACATAGATCGTAGAGTTTCTTCTATATCAGACATGATATTGTTGATGTACTATTCTATTGATACTGTGATGATGATCAAATAAACTAAACTAAACTAAACTAAAACAGGTTTGGTGTGTGACGCACACCACCTAGTGACACCTCTGATGAAGGCGGAAGCATTGCCGCCGAAACATGTAAGGTAGGAATAAACCTGTTTTGTGTCTGATATAGAAGAAACTCTACGATCTAGGTTTTTCAAAGGTTTTGAAAAGCAAAACATATTAGGCTGATAGGCCTAGTAGTATGTGAGATTAGCTGTGGACAGATGCACACACACACACACACACACACACACACACACACAGACAGACAGTGTTGGCATTTTCACTTTGAAGTTGACAAACTGACATTGCTCTTGCCCAGATTTGCATGCCTAGGTAAGAAAACACGGCAAGTGCACTCTTCTGGTTCAGTATTATATTACTATAACAATATCACAACAGAGGAAAAGGTGGCACAAGCAGTCCCAGTTATAGAGAATAAGACTCAGGCTGATGGGTCAGTGTCAGATTACATGGAGAAAAAAGCAAGTTCAAGACATTTGTTGATGTCACATGCCTGTTCCTCCACTGGCTGATTACTCAGGGGGTCTTACCGGGCCCCCTGGTGAGAACAGGGATTTCAGTAACTTTCTACCACTGATTTCACAATTCACTACCTCTCCCCTTTTTGTTGACGTGCTGCAGCTATTTTTGTGCTTATCTTCCTTTGTTGTTTTTCATTTTCTGCTGTGCTTATGTTCTCTCTCTCTCTCTCTCTCTCTCTCTCTCTATCACTGTCTCGCTCACTCCCCCTCTCATTTACTCTTCAAAAGGTGTGAGAGGAATGTAGGTGCAACACTAAAACAAGAAAATGTGTCTCTGCAATTGCACTGAAAGATTGGCCCAATATGTTTTTATTAATTTTCTTAGGCATGCTATAAAATGCCCTGCAAAAGTGATGGAAACAATGAAGTCATACATTTAGTTCAGCAGAGAAAAACAGCTTGAGATGAGCTGCTTTTTAATTTCCTTGCAGAAAAATATTTGGTTTGATCGTTTCCATATGATGAGCATTTTATAAAGCACTTGGGTCTTGCAATCTCCGAAATTAAAACAATCCACTTTTTTTTGACAAACATTATAGTATTATTCCACTTTCAAGGCTATCTTTACTCATTTAATGGAGTGTACTATGATTCAAAATGAAAAGCTGTTGTGAGCCGTATTTCTAATGAAGATTCTCCACTGATGCATCAGATATCAAATGAATCAATGACTGCATTTTAACAGGAAAGAACCAAAGTGTGTGAAATTAAACTGTCTGGAGATGAAAATAGGCATGGTCACACACACATGATGAGGAGCCATAATAAACCGAAGATCAGAGAGTCCAGCTTGCCTGGAGTTGTCCAGGGACTTGGACAGTTTAATTGAGGTTGTATTAGGGACCTGGAGGGAGGAATTAAACTTGTCAAGCTAATCATCCTAATGATTGGCCTCGGGTCACTGGAGACCGGGCAGCCATTCTCATCTACTCCCATCAGGAAGGCAGGGTCACTTTTTGATGGTTGCACAGAGAGAAAAGGCAACCGAGGACTCAAAAACCAGGCCACTGAGAGATGGCTACTTTGATTAACTTTTAATTAACCATCATCATACTGGGTTACCATACGTCCGATCAAGACTCAGAAGACCGGCTTGATTCAGAGCAGTGATAATTTAAAAGGTAGTCCAAAGTGCTAAGAAACTTCATCACATTAAGTGTCTTTTTTATGGAAATATGTTGAGGGAAAATACATTGTTTCTTTGCAATCCAACATAAATTTTGTCTTTTCTGTTTCATTATTATGGTTGTGTTGAAAATAGCCACCAAATCTTGCTTTCCTTTTGAAGTATGTTTATGTCCCAAGGGTGTGAATAACTTAGTTGTGCTTCTTTTCCCTAAATCATGCATATTTGAGAGAAGAGAAAGTAATAAAACAGCTTGTTTGCATTTAAATTAGACTCTTGCACCAGCATCTATTCACAAATATTCTTGCAGGCCCATCAAGAAATTCCATGAAAGTGTGAACTAGCGTAAACTGTCATACATGTATGTGTTATACCATAGCAGCACTCATCATGATGATTATTACTTACAGTAAGCTTACACTCACATGCAGAAGATTGCTCACTCAAGTCCATTATCACTTTGGCATCCTGTCCCAGTCAACTTAGTCATCTCCACGTCTGCCGGAATTAAAATCAATCAGGAAGCATTTGCCAGCCTGTGACATTTTATACTTAAGTTCATGACCCCGATTAGCACATGTTCAGTAAATAAGGATCCTGAATATGTTTATGATGAGAGGGTGACAGGGTGGATTCTGTCGGCAAATCCTGTTGACACTGCAGTAGGTAGCAGCAGGATTTATAGCCCTCTCACATTGTGATGGCAGCAGAAAACCTTGAAAATGGAAATGAACAACTGGATGTATTGATCTATTCCCCATCTTGTGGCAAACAGGTTTCTGTTGAATATGGAGCCATATTTTGCACATATACTGAATATTTGAATACAAATGGGGGAAAAAAACTATCAGTGAGACAATATAACTTCACAAAGTGCTACTATTGAAATTTTTGCTAGAATGATGAAACAAAAATGTTGCCGTCGGAGCTTCTAAACTTTCTTCACCTATATGCACGATTACACATACTCACAACTGTACTCTTATATTGACCTCTCAAATGTAACTATGAGTTTTCATCAGCTGTGATTATTATTTACTTTCAACATATCTGTCCATGTAATTGAACTGCTTGTCCTATTTTAAACCATATAGATCACACAGACACTCTATTCCAATTCAATTAGTCACAGTTAACAGCATGGTCAGAAAACTACAGAGAACTTGTGAAATAAATTTTTACAGCTGTTGGGAGAGAGAGAGAGAGAGAGAGAGAGAGAGAATATTGTCAACCAACTAAGCCAAGGGCATCTTTCTCCCATCTAGATGATTATCCCTTATCCCAACAATTATGTGTGCATCCCACCATATCACAGTGATCTTTAACTGGGGGAAAATTAAACAGGCTTTTTATTGCTGCTCTGGCCCTCTGTATCACCGGGCCGGGTTACTCCATTACCCCTTTTTAGCACAATGCAAAGCATTACAAAGATGGACTCAGAGATTTAGGTCACGAAAGGGGTAAACAGTGGCTTTCTTCTCAAACAATTAAAGTCTGAACAGCAGATGGCCTTATGGGAAGAGATACCGTCCATCTGGGCTCACGCTCCAGTTCTGTAACTGACCCTATGCACTTGGAGGGAGAGGGGCAAGTGAAAAGAGAAAACTGGATCAGTGAACAATTACATAAGTATTATCATCTATCACTATTGTGATGTTTACAAGAATAGAAGGTGTTCACAGTGAAGCTAGGTCACCTGCTGGAGATATGCAAAAAACTAGACAAAATGAGACAGAGACTATTGCAAGTGCATTCAAGCTTCAGTTAATAAAAATTATGTTGCTGCTGAGCTTTTGTTCATCCAAAGGATTATTGTTGCAAAGGGCCGGAGAATGAGTGCATGATTCTTATGACACATTAGCAGCAGCAGATAACAAATATGTAGACATGAAGCAGAAGTTATCTGGATACATCTTCAGAGGAGGAACCAGGAGAAAATTTGGACAGTATCACACTAGGCTTAAGATATTAGTTAAGAACTGACTTTGCAAATACTGTGGCAGAGATTAAAACACAAATCATATAAAGCTGTCCAGGCTGCACAGGAAAGTACTGGGGGAGCTTGAACTAAACCTAGATGAGCCTGTTGACCATGGACAAACACTTGAACTGTCTGAAATGCAAGCAACTGGCATGGAAAGAGACACAACAGCTACAGTCAAGAAACTGCATCAAAAGGCTATAAAGGAGCATCCAAACAAAAGCAGATGGTCAGAAAAACGATGCTCTGACAACCGCTGCAGAAACGGTGAAGGTAAATATCCTCATGATGGTGAGTATCCTGATTGAAGCAAACAACACAGAGCCTGTTTTAAACTTAATCACTTTGCAAGCCAATGACAATCAAAATCCAAAGACATTACCAAAAAATGGCCACAGAACAAGTCTATCACATAACACAGATTGCACCAGTGGTGTGCTAGCTTTGATCAATTCAAAACAAGTTTAGAGAAACTGGTACCACATCCACAGCTTAGCCCTGCTAAAACCAAGGTTGTATCAACATAGTATTGCACAAGTACAGATAAACTGGTGGAGAGTCATCCTAAACTGTTTCAAGGGATTAGAAAAGTGAAAGACTTTCAGGTAAAGCTTCACATAAATCTTGACATCAAACCCACATGCCAACCAAATCAATGTGTGCCATTCCACATCCGCCAGAGGGTTGAGGATGAGCTTTGTAAACTGGAGACAGATGATATCATTGAGGAGGTCACTGGCCCATCACCATGGGTCTCTCCTTTTGTCATTCCTCCCAAGCCTAAAGACCCTGACAAGGTAAGAATTTGTGTTGATATGCACCAAGCTAATGCTGCCATAGAGAGGGAATACCGCATCACTCCCACCACAGATGACATGAGTTAAATGGAGCAACTGTGTTTTCCAAACTGGCTCTGAGCTGGATCCCACCAGCTGGAGCTTCATGCAGACAACAGATACACCACTACATTCACCAATCATGTTGGATTGAAGTGCTATAAAAGACTGAGTTTTGGTGTGTCTTCCGCTGCTGGTGTATTTCAAAAGGCCATATGGTCTCTCTGGTATGAAAAACATCACTGATGACATTGTCTACAGTGCCTCACAGACTGAACATGACAACAGCCTCTGAGCATTCTTCCAGAGACTCAGAGAAAGTGGCCTCACACTCAGTCATGGGAAATGTGAATCTAGGCTTGAATTCTTCAGTTTTATCTTCTTTGCATGAGGCATCTCAGCTGATCCTAGGATCAGCATTTCAGCATGCTGCAGACCCCTAGTCCCAGGGCAAAAGTCTGCTGGGTATGGCCAATTATTGCTCCAAGTTTATCAAAGAGAGATCTTCCATTTTAGAACTGCTGCACAAGCTCACCAGAAAAGATACCCTGGGTTTGGGACCCAGAACAGTAAGTTGCATTACAGACACTGAAAGTCTAATCAGTGACACTGTGGTGTCATACTTCTACCCAGGTAGAGAGACGGAACTGGTTTGGATGCCAGCCCCATTGGACTGGCTGCAATTCTCTACCAAAACAATGAAAAAGGGGTGAAGCACATACTAGCACATGCTAGTTGTTCTCTCAGTGATGTGGAGAGGAGATACTCCCAGACAGAAAAGGAAGTGCTTGCCATCGTGTGGAGTTGTGAGCACTTCCACTTGTACATCCATGGTCATCCTTTCATTCTAGTGACCAATCAAAAAGCATCAGAAATCATATGGAGCAATCCCAGGTCAAAACCACCCAACATGATTGAGAGATGGAGGCTGAGGCTTCAGCCTTACAACTTCATGGTGGAGAACAGAAAGGGTGCCAACAACCCAGGTGACTACATGTCTCATCACCTCATTCCGTCTCATACAGGTGACAGCACACATGCAATAAAAGTAGCAGAGGATGATGTGTACTTTATTGTGAGTCATGCAACACCTAAAGCCATGACACTCAGTGAGATCAAACCACAGGCACTTAAAGACCCAATCCTTCATGATGTCAGAGCTCATGTCAGACGAAATATATGGCACAACACGCCATGCTGGCATATTAAAGCACTTCAGACAAGTTAGCAGTAAACTAACAACAACGTATGCATCAGAAATTGTACTGCAGGGCACTCAAATAGCACTTCCCACTGCCCTAAAAGGTTGAGTGTTAAAGCTAGCCCATGAAGGACACCAGGCCATTGTCAAAACTGAAGTACTACTCACAACCAAGGTTTGGTTTCCAGACGTTGACAGAAAAGCAGAAGCAGCAGTACACAGTTGTCTTGCATGTCAGGCCGGCACACAAGTTGCACATAATGAGCCACTAAAAAGGACTTTTCTGACAGAAGCTCTATGGTATAGCATCAGTGGTGACTTCTAGTGGTGACTACTGAAGAGTACTTGCTTGTCATCACAGATGATCACACATGCTACCAAGCTGTCGAGAGTATAAAGTCAACCTAAATTTATACAGTCATTCTGGTCATGGACAAAGCTGTTTGGGATTCCCAGAGTGGTGAAAACTGATAATCGCCCCCCACTCAACAATGACCATTTCTGACAGTTTGCAGACTATCTAGGATTCTGCCATCGATGGATCACACCACTTTGGCCTCAAGCTAATACTACAGCTGAAAGATTCATGCACACACTGAGCAAAGCTGTTTGTGTGGCTGGAACACAAGAAATTCCCTGAAAACAACAACTGACACAACAACAACATTGTGCTGCGTGAGTATCAATCCACACCTCAGTGCACAACAGAAAGCTCATCTGCTGTTGTTCCAGTGCAAGATGTCCACAAAGATTCCTTCATTCACTCACAGTAAAAGTAACAGAACAGACTCTGAAGTGAGAGCAAGGTACAACAAGGCTAAAGCCAAACGAAATCTCATGCAGACTCTCATCGTCATGCTACACCACACACTCTCACTCCAGGTGACACTGTGCTTCATCATCAGCCCACGCATAACAAGCTCACCACACCATCTAACAATGAGCCATACACTGTGACCTAAGTCAAAGGTTCAATGGTTACAGCAGCCAGAAATGGACACGTCATTGTCAGGAATTCTTCATTCTTCAAGAAGATGGCTCCAGAGCTTTTGGAAATCCCAGCAGATCCTGATGATGACCTACGTACCTATTGTAGCTTATGGACTATTAAACACATCAAATATTTTTTAACAATATGGACACTAACTTGAACTGTTGTGAACTCAGAAGTGACTTGTGTAGTCAAGTTTAAGAAGATAAATTATTTTTGTTTAGATAATAATATGTAATGCACCTTTAGTTTGGATCTTATTTTATGACTTTTATTATCAGGCCTAAAATATGAATGTGAAGTGCTTGGAGGTACCGTTAGGCCAGATTCCTAAATAACCTTGATGTTCAGTGTAATACGAAAGTTGTTGACATTTCTTTAATATGTAAGATTCAACGCAGTGTCAGAATGTCAAAGCATTATATTGGCAATTGCTTTAAAAATCTGCTCAAGATATATAAAAAACAATCAGTCAGTCAGACTGATTATTGTGGGTGTGTTCAAGCCTCATTTAATAAAAACCATATTGCTCTTCAGTGAGTTGTTGTTCATCCTGTGCATAATGAGACCACAGAAAAATGACAACTATCATCACACTGGATGTAGAAGCTAGTGTGATGTTAGCATGTGCATTTATAACTTTTAAAATGTGTCTTGGTCCCAGTGTTCAAGACCTCACAGAATTATAATGTGAAGGGAATATAATAAGGTTTCATCCAAAATGAATTAAATGAATCAAGCACTGAATGAATGAATCAAGCAAGGAAGCATGCGAGTAATCATACCTATACAAAATTACTGCTTGCCATGAAACTTCAATAACTACTGCTATTAAAATATTCAGTTATTTGAGGACCTTTACCTTTAGTTAGATATGTTGTCAATGGCACAATCATGTCATATCATATTTTGAAATATTATCTGGTGAATTTCTGCCATATTTTTTTCCTCCAACATGGATATAGAAAGGAGCAACAGTAAAATCATATAAGTATCCCGCATCAAACCTGCAGTTAAGCTTTACTGTGACTGCAATATCACAAAATACTCATTTTTCATATTTAACATTTTTGGAGGTAGAGCAACAATACAGAAGTATTGCTACAAGCATACAGGCAAATGTGGTATCTGTCCTGTGGTTACATCTCTAACATGCTGAATCTAAACCTCAAAAAAAGTCAAGGGCTTTGCCACATCATTTAACTTTTTTAATGTAATGGATTAAATAATGTGTCCATGTGATTCATATCTAGGTCCATTGGGCCCTGTCCGGTCACACATAACCTTCTGGGCTGTGAAACGAAGATATATAAGTATCATAGTGCACAGCATTAACTTTTATGAGGTGTTAATGAGCATCAGAGTGGTGTGAGACACTGACTAGAAAATGTTAGGGCTTTAGACCTATCCAAGTTTTTACTGGACATTAAAGCAAACATGACTTGAATACTGTGTATGTGTTTTCTATGTTTTGTTTATTTCTCATGCTGATGTTTGATTTTTGTGATTTTAAGATTTATTTTAGGAATATTTTTTTTATTTATTCTATTTTATTTTAATCATGCACAAGCTGTTGTTATAGGAATTACAATTACCAACATTCTGACATAATATTTTAAACAACAATATAACATCTAAAATTAGAAAAAATAAATAAAACAGAGAAGAAGATTATAAAAAGAAAGCAAGAAGAAATATGCAATTTCCAGTGTGCAAACAGGGATGCAATGTGACCAAGATGTGTAAATTGAGTACTTGGCCTAGATGAAGGTAATCTCAGTTACAAACCTCTCCTGCAGAGACTATAAGTGCTTCTTCTCCTAATGAGATGCAAGATGCAAAACAGCAGCGCAGTCAAGGACAGGGACAGGACAAGACCACAGCGAGTGGAGTTTGAGATAATTGGAATGGATTTTAGCCCTTTTCAGTTTGTGTGCTTAGTACGTCAGACCTAGAAAATGTGCATGATAAGTGTCTGGAATCTATTAAAGTGTAGCTTTGAGAGGTGTGATGTCATTTAGCTGCTGTATCACTGAGTGTAAATGAGAATTGAGTATGCTAATGACTGAGTGATGTTTTCCACTTAATGTTCAAGGAGAAACCTTGAAATGTGCATCAATATGTGAGGCCAAACAAAGATCCATTCATAATCACTGTCCAGCACCAATGTTCAAAGTATAGATTTATTTGTGAAATGCTAATATGAAAATATGTTTGGAATTGTTAGAAGACTGGCAGAGATTTTTAAATAAGCTTTGGTTCTCTAATCATTTCATTTCCTTGAACAGCTTGGATTCCTAATGACTTCAGATGAACAAGGTACAATTTAGTTCATTAATTCATTTCTTAAAATGCAAAAGACAAATTGTTTTCTATGTCCTTTATCATTCAGCTAAAGTCAGTTAGCAAACAAGGCACATTTGCATGGCAATGTGAGTGTCCATGGTCTGTGTCTACTTTTGCATTCCATGTCAGTAAATTAAAATCTGGTATGTGTCTTTATATCTGCCAATTATTCCTTTAATATTGGACATCAGGCTCCGAAAAGTGGTGCTGATATTGCACTGAAAAAAAAAGCGCAGGAATTTACTTAAATTTCCCTTTAAGGGCTCAAAACCGTCTTTTCAATAGTGATGTCTATTTTCCCAACAGGCACCAAACTTGCCAGAGAAGCAGTTTAATTTATCCTTGAAAACCCAGACCAATCTTCAGGTTGGCAGCACTTGCTGGAAACAGGGCAGAATGTCCTTTCTTCCGTATAAATGTCAGTCGAATGGATATCTGTATTCAAAACGTTGCGTGACCATTGGTCTGTTCCATTGGAAAAGGTCATAGGGACTCTAATGAGGTGCCTGCTGGGAAAATAACAAGGCTCCTATGCCTCGATAGACACCTCCCTGTGTCAGAGCAGGTCAGCCGCAGGAGGATGGAAATGCTTCATGTTGGAGAAGGTGGGAACATTGAGACCTCTTTTTGTTTTCATACATGACCCCGTCCTTGCTGTCATACATGACAATGTCTGTTCTGGTGTCTGTCTATTAAAGTGAAAGTCCATCCTAAAGCAACATTTGGCCCAACAACTAGTGTTGCATGCACATTCTGAGTTTTGCTTATAAAAAGCATTATTTTCATATTTTTGGCACACAGTTTTAACATGTTTTGTGTCACAGAGGAACTGTTTGTGGTGGAATTACAGCGGAAAAGGGGGTGTTATGAGGCTGTTTCAGCAGGTGTGGCACTATGGGGTTTTGCCATGTGGTTGACAAAATTAAACTTAAACATTTAGAGTTATTTGTTTGAACCTGAATAGACAGATCAAGAAATAAAACACCGCAGAGCAGAATAGTGAAGCAGAGAATAATTGGCAGATTTAGGTAGGCATGCCATATAAAGTGATACAGTCACTGCTTTTCCCTGGACCCTGAGCAGCAACTGGTCGTGTCAAAGTGCCGAGCCATACCTACAGAGATGGAATCTCTGTGACGCCATGAACTGGAAAGTGAACAGTTCTCATGTAATTTTGATGTCCACATACGCAGAGCAACGTTTGAGATGTTATTGAGGTCCCTAAAGATGAACTGGAGCTAATCCTGCCACAAAACCAAGTCAACAAAATCACCTGTCTACTTATGAATTCCTAACCTGTTTAGCTCTCCTGGGCTAACTGGGCCTGTAGACTAATTGCCGCAGGCTCTATCGCTTTGGTTGGCAAACCTGGAATATGTGCTGTGTGTAAAGAGACTGGGGAGACCCAAGTGTGTAACCTAGCAAGCATTTTTTGAAATTTATTTTCTGTATATTTTACAGCCGAGTAGGCTGCAGATGGAAGAAGTGTCGCACAAGGTATTCTTGGTAGTGCTAGGCATCATTTCAAAGTAACAGTGTCTGTAAACAGGGAATTCAGTTTGTCCACCAAACTTCTAAGATAGTATGTTTTTCCACTTCTTTTAAAATTCTTTTTTAAACAAGAGATGGACTAAAATGTGCTTAGAGGCTGCTTGAAGACAATGTGGGATTTAAAAGTTCTGCTAAGTCCAAAACAATAAAGTAATAAAGCAATAAACAATATGCTCTTCTCAAATCTGAAAAAAACTTTAATAATATACCTTGATCCTAAATGTCCATCAGGCAGGGAACGTTAGTCCTTTTATTTAAAGTTCAGGGAGTTTCAATGTCACTAAAACGGATCAATATAAAGGAAAATTGATTGTTACTGCACGTCAAAGTTCATAAAAGGTTAATGTTCCAGAGAGTGTCCTCACTAGTGGCCTTGATTACCAAACAGATAATAAGTACCTCGGCAAGATACAAGCCAAGTGTCATTATTTTCCAATACATAAAGTCATCAGAGGAGAAGACCATCTTCATTCTACTGTGCAATGTCATTGCAATGCATACTGATGAATCACAGACTGGACATCTCTAATGCATGCAGGACGAGGTGAGCTGAAGTCTTACTGATTGTTCATCACTATACATTGTGCAATGATAATAGCTGCCCTTCTTGTCCTTGATTACTGATTTAACCCTCCCTTTCTAACCTTTGCCCTGGCAGTTTGCATCAAAATGCTTGATTTGTGCTAAAATGTGGGCAATAAATATATTTAAAAAAATAAATAAATAATAAAAAAAAACAGACCCTTTGAATTTAATAGAAAGTGATCGTTTTCAAAATGCCCTCCTCTTCATATACCCTCGTCTTGAGCAATGCAGTGATGTCAACCTAACATAATTCTTCTTTTGTCAAATCAAAATTGAATATATTTCACTGTGTGCACATCAAAGTCCACAATTGTGGGCCATGGCCACTGAAACACTTTCCACTGCATTCAGGTGTTTAGGTATGGTGTTTCTAAATCCCTGGAGAGGATGTGTGGCTTTCTTTCCCCCATGGGTACTTAACTTACTGTCAAAGAGCCACTATGCAATCCCTTTGACATTTGAGAGAGCCCTAATACCAGAGCACACAATGGCTGCTGTCATGTGTAAGAACAGACACAGGACATGTCAGAAGTGTGCAGGGAAAACCACAGACTGTGGCTTCTGTGCCTCTGCATGACACTGTGAATATGTGCACATATGTGTTTGTGTGTGTGTGTTGGTGTGTGCGTAATATGGTCATGCGTGCTTGCGCGTGCGTATACATGCGTGTGCACCATGTGTGTGTGCTCAGGACTGCATTAAGAGACGCCCATACAGACAGACAGAAAGAGGGAGCGAAAACAACAAAACGCAGGTTGAATAAAGGTGAAAAGTGGGTGGATGTGAGGTAGGCTAAGGCAGTTGTCTTCTCCTACAGGTTTTTGTGATGAATATGGCAGTTGCTATGCTTTTTGATGTCCCTCCGTCATGGCTGACGGATTGTGGGGGAGTGGAACATTCTGGGTTGTTGACAGCAAACAGCACACAGTGGATTTGATGTTTGTTGACAGTCTGTCACGCTGCTGGTACAATGAACCTTGGGTGGTGAGAGGAAAAAAAAGAGAGGTTTTGAAAGAGTAGAAATAGGATCTCACAGTCAGTTGCACAATGTCACAATGTGTAGAATTATATATATATATATATATATATATATACACACACATACACACACACACACATATAAATAGAGAGATGGATAGTTAGATAGA